>CAHIKZ030004818.1:122500-145000 GCA_903632075.3 Acanthosepion pharaonis | reverse complement strand
TTTTCTCTTGGATTTAAGTCAGGACTTTGCGGTGGCCAATCCATAATTTCCAAATCTTGCTCGCTAAGGTAACTCATTACCACCTTTGCCTTGTGACATGGGGCATTATCTTGTATAAAGGTAGCCCTATCGAAACCTGAATTCTGTATGATTGGCACAACATGATCTTTATGATGTTTTTATAGATCTGCGCGTTTACACGAGTTTGTAACCGGACAAGAGGCGTTGTACCTTGGCTAGAAAACATTCCAAATACCATGACGCTTCCGCCCCAAAACTTGACAGTTTTCTTAGTACACTTTGCACTTAATCTTTCACCAATACGTCTCTTTACATTGTTTTTCCACCATTTCCAAATAAATTAAACTTGCTTTCATCACTGAAAATACTTTTGCCCAATTTTCATATGTCCAAATAACATACCTGTTTGCAAACTCTAATCTCTTCTTCTTATTCTTCGAACTAACAAGTGGTTTCTTCCCTGGGGTTCGATTAAACAGCCCTATTTCTTGCAGTCGTCTACAAACAGTCTGTCTTGACACATTAACACATGAGGTTTATTATTCATAACCCTTTTAATTTCTGTGACAGACTTAAAACGGTCCTTTAATGACATACGCTGCATTATTCGATCTTCTCTTGCCGAAGTTTTGTGGGGTCTGTCGGTTTTAAAAGCACTAACTATTTTGCCAGTATCATTGTAGGATTAAACAACCCTGCCTACAACACTCTTGGAACGTTTCACTTTCTCTGAAATCTTTTCTAATGGTGTACTTTTCCTTGTGTAGCTTCACAATAGCTTGTCTCACAGAATAATCAAGTTTTTTATGTTTCGCCATGGTGCCGGCTGATGCAACGTTTACAAATGACTAAAGTAAGACTTATTCTTTAGAGGAAATCAAAAAATTTGAATATAGCATACTGTTTACATTGTTTTTCTCAATTTTGTCCCTTACTTTTGGACGATCCTATTTTGAAAATAAATAAATAATTGTTATAATTCTTTTCTATCCTTTGCAAATGATTCAAATTTTTGTATGTTATTATGGATGATAACGACTACCAGTTGTCAAAATTTCAGCTTTTCACAGTTGTTATTTCTAACAAATATTAGGTTTTAAAATTTTGTCCCTTAGTTTTTTGGACGCTACTATATATATATATATATATATATATATATATATATATATATATATATATATATATTTCTTTTAAAGGTTATTTTTAATATTTAGTGGATACCCGTATTTGAGGAGTCGCTATTAATCAAAATGTGCCCACCGGCAGTGCACATTTTCTTTACTAAAATTCGCCTGCGCAGTCCGATGAATGAAATAAACACAGTTTAAAAAAAAAAAAGAAACGTCATTACGTCTTCCTTGTTAGGAAGATATAATCTGCATGGCACATCTTTCATCAGCAAGAACAGATGAACATCAGGCGTTGAATCCAGACTATGCGTCCTGTTTGTGTGGACAGACATTCCAGAGAAAAATTAACAACTTGATCCATGATGTTTAAGCTGGTGTGGCGTCTGGTGTTATCGTACCGCAAGCGAAAGCCTGTCTTCACACGCCTGAATCATGAAATCTAGGCTTTCACCTGAGTCACTGTCGCGACATAAAAGTTGATGGTTTATGTTAATTGAATGACATTCCTGGGCACCAGGCCTTTCCTATCCCAGAAAGACAAGCCACATTATGACTTGCTCTCTGTCTGCATTTGCATCTTTTTCTTTGTGTGTGGTTTTGGCAGACTAATTCAAGCGACATCGAGTATATTTTCTCTCTTTTCATTGAACCTCCTGTGTCACTCAGAAACACTCGATTTCTTCATAGTATGTTTACAATAAGCCAATTTTGATAGCGCTAAAGTTTCACAAGCACTTTATCTTTAGTTGAACGTTATCCATCAACATCACGCGTTTTCTATCCCAACAGACAGTGCACGTCATTTTGCCGCTAAATAGCTGGTACCCCTCCATAAAATGTCCTTTTGCTTCCAACACTTAGGAGTCGTACCACGTTTCGAAATGGTAAAACAGTAGTCCAGGAAACACACACACAAACATCTGAACTAATATATATATATATCTCTGTCTCTCCGGTTTTTTCTCATTTTTTCTTTGACGAAGCTTTAAAATTGAAAAGATTTGATTGAGATACGTTTGCTACTTGTTCTTTATTTTATTTTATCATCATGTCGGATTTTTTTTTATCTATATCTGATCTACATTTGATCCTGAACTCATATATTATTTTTATAGATACAATTCATTTAAGTAAATGACTGTTTTTAATTAAACAGTATAAATTACATTTACCGACCTGAATGCAATTTTGTTAAAATAAGCATCCTCTGACAGGAATCGAACCCATATTCCTATACAGGAAACCCTTATTTAATCTGACGTGCAGTACCATCGCTGGCTAGCAAAGTCCAAATTACTGTTTATAAACACACAATCTTCGACTATTATACTCGATCGATCATTTCTGCTGACGAAACGTGCCTTAACATAAAAAATAACCCACAAATTTCTGTCGGGGAACGCATATTTTTTACGAAATTTCTCGAACATTCAGGCCAGTAAATGTAATTAATAGTGCATAATTAAAAACAGAGTGCATTTACTTAAATAAATTGTATCTATAAAAATAGCGTATAAACAGAAAATATATTAAATAATTGTCGGACTTAATCCATTTTATAATATGTTGTCATTGTTTACGTTAAGGTTGGTTTCGTCAGCAGATGTATTTGTCTTGCTATTCGGTGCTCAATATCAGAGATAAAGCGTTTTTACATAGAAAAGTGGTAATTGAGGTCAATAGCCAGCGGCGACAGTCAGGTCATATATATATATATATATATATATATATATATATATATATAATTGTGCCCTTGGGCATCAATCCATTTTTTACATATGTTTCGTTAATGACAACAGACAAGGTACTGCAATTAAGGTTTTTATTTATTTTTTCTTGCTTTCGTGCAAGTGTTTTATTTTCTGGTCACAAAGTGTGTAAGACTCTCCAAATGTTCTGTATAAACGAGCGCTTTCGGATATACTTTTATCTATTATCAAGGGTGATAGTTTTTTTCATTTTTAACTGAACGTGTCTGTTTCTTTTTATGTATGTAACTGGTTATAGGAAGGTTTTATTTTCCAAACACGGTCAGCACGTTGTGACTGTGTTCATACTTAGTGATATTGAGTGTTGGCTTTTTTTTTATTGTTAGAGCTTCCATTATTTTTAATCCAGAGAAGAAAACATAAAGAGAACACAAGTAAAATTAAATAAAGATTTTAATCGCAGTTCCTTGTCAGTCGTCTTTAACGAAACTTATATATATATATATATATAAGGAGAGACAGAGAGAGAGAGATGGAGGGACAGCATATCTTCAAGCATGTACGGTTGAATAAGCTAGACAAATTATGTCTATTTAATTTTAATCCTCAAAAATTCGTGGATCAGTTTCTTAGTGTTTTTTACAAAACTGATTAATAAAGACGTAGTTTTAATTAATTCTTTTATTTTCCCGAGTACTTTCAATCTCATCCAAGATTCACCTGAAGATAATCTCAGATGAGATTGAAAAAAAAAAAAGAAATAACCAAAACTATATATATATATATATATATATATATATATATATATATATATATATATATATATATATATATATATATATATATATATATATATGCTTAGTGGTAGAATCCCCGACTGACGCCAATTCAGTCGGGTTTCAATCCTAGCTAGAGGAAACCGGACGTCTAGCCACACTGATGAGCTGTGATACAGCGAAACAGTCTGTCTGTGGATGACTATACATTTACATATATATATATATATATATATGTGTGTGTGTGTGTGTATGTGTGTTTGGTGTATGTGGCGCGTGTTTATGTGCGTAGTCGTGTGTGCTTTTATATAAAAAAAAAAGATATACTCCAAATGTAACATACAAAAGTAGGCTTTTTCTTTTAACGTAACTCCTTGCTTGCTACGAATGTATGCAAAAATCATTTATAAGATTGGAGCTGACGACGCTGTGAACAATATCCCATTTTTGCTGTTCAGATTTAGTTTGAGAAATCGCTTATCTCTCGGGAAGAATAACAAATCATTAGAGCGGATTGCGTAATCCGGTTCAGATAACAATTAAGGACGTGTTTTCCTCAAGAACAGGACAATCAATGTCAATAAACCTTAAACAGGGTTTACGTTCAATGATTTACAATACTTCTTGGTTTTCGGAGAATCGTGGCAAGATTTAACCGGCTTTCTATATTTAGGAGTAACTTTAACTCGTTTTTTTTTTTTTTTTATCATAGTCATCCCAAAAACTGAAATAAAGACATCTCAACATAGAAAACAAAAGATATCATATGATGTTTTTTATATTGAGAAAAAATAAATAAATATCAGTTTATATATATATATATATATATATATATATATATATATATATATATATATATATATATACTACATGTTTCTTGAATAATATAGACAAGTGTTGTCTATTTATTTTATGTAAATTTTTTTCGTAACGTCTGATAAGTTTAATAACATTATCGTTGAACGAAGAAAGAAATTCACAATATTGATCCATATTTTTTTTAATACAATCTAAGCTTTCGGCTTGCATAAGCCATTATCAAAGATGTCAATTACAACATATTAAGTAATATACGGACAAGACAGTGATGGTAGTCTGTCATTGTTTACATAGATGATTTCTAAGCAACGATAAACACGTGCATATGAGACGCTAGAAGCGAAAATCGCACCGCATCTCATGACGTCACACATGACCACACGAGAGTGAATTGGAGAAGTATGAAGTATGGGAAGCCATTGGTATAAACCAATGGCTTCTGTTACCAATTATAGACATTTAAGAATATTTGTAGAGATGCCATAATTGATTTTGTTTTAGGTTGTGTTTTCAACTGTTTGATGTATAATGCTTCAAGGATTTTAGTTTTGTCTGTTGTTTTTCTTGTCGAAGTATAATTGTGTTTTCGACAAGTATTTTACGGAATTGTGTGTGCGGGTATATATATATATATATATATATATATATATATATATATATACAATTTATTTCTATTTAGGGAGAGGAAATAGTTTCATATGTAGTGTATTAGCCCGTAATTGAATGTAATGAACTCGATTGAAATTCGAACTAAATCTGAACAGCTATCGTATATATATATATATATATATATATATATAGATAGAGAGAGAGAGGGGGGGAAGAGAGAGAGATAGAGAGAGAGAAACAGAGTCAGGGAACAGAGAAAGTGAGGGGAGAGAGAGAAAGAGAGGCAGAGAGAGTGTTAGAGAGAATATAGAAAGACATATATCGACAGTGACAGTGTGTGTGAGCGAGGGAGAGATGAACACATAGCTAAATGTGAAGAATGATCTGAATCGACTGAAATCAACAGATTATATATATATATATATATATATATATATATATATATATATATATATATATGTGATAGATAGATAGATAGATAGTTAGATAGATAGATAGATAGATAGATAGATAGATAGATTAGTGAATATACATAATATCTAACTTCAATAACACGGCTCTGAGTCGAGTCGTGCTATCGACATTAGATATGTACATGCACCAATATATACTTATGGCTCTGTGACATAATATTGAATACACCGGAGGAAGAAATTTATGTATATGTACGTGCAAGTATATGTGCGTATATATATATTTTTTTATCATATCCATACCTACAAATACGTTGTTGTGGCCTTGTTAGGGCCAGAAATAAAGACACAAGAGAGGAATTGAGTTAAACAAATATATTAACAGAAACAGTAATACAAACATATAGAAACGAGAGTGTTACAGTAAGAATGGTCGGTTCGTCTGTCAGAGCTAACTGCTGTAAACTTCCCTCTCCAAAAGGCAGTACCTGATCCTATTTATAGCTGGGAGCGTCCATGTGTGCGTTAGTAAATTACCATAACACACACACACACACACACACACATATATATATATATATATATATATATATATATATGATCATTAAAAACGACAGACACGGTACTACGGTTGAGCTTTTTATTTATTTTTCTTGTGTTCGAACAAGAGCTTTCTTTTCTGGACAAAGGGTGTGAAAGAACTGTCCAAATGTTTTATAGTTCTGAGCGTTTTCGGCTATACCATTAGCCATTATCAAGGATGATTTGATTTTTCAGCTTAATTGAGTGTGTGCATTATGTGTATGTCTTAATGTGTGGTAGGGATGTTTTAATTTCCAAATACAATTGTGGTCTTGTTCGTAGTTAATATTGTTAAGAGTTGTTGTTTTTTTCTTTTTTATTATTAAAGCTTCCATTATTTTTAGTATTTTTTTTACAGGTGGATGCACTTAATATATATGTGTTTTCTACTCGTATGTTTCTAATGAAGTCTGGTAAATTTGTGTGAGTGTTTAAATGGGTTCTAATGGATCTGTGATCAGATAGATGTAACGTAAGCCGTCTGGATAAGCATGTAGTTGTGTAACCGATGTAATTATGAGTCCGGTTTCATCAGGAACACAGTTCCTTAAGAGGCATTTGAACTCATAGATAATGTTCGATCTTTGTAATTTTAACTTAGTTGGTGTGTTGAGGATAAGGTTTGCTGTCTTAAATTTTTATAATAGATAATTAATTTGATTTTTTTTATTCCAGTCAATTGGGGTCATATATTTCTTTATAAAATGTCTTAGAGAAGATTCGTCTTGTTTGTAGTTTGGTTTTGTAATAAATGTGTATGTAATTTTTGACTGTGTTCACTATCGTTATTATTTACTTTGGGGAGAAATAGTCTAATTTGGTGGTCTATAAGGTGGTTAGTGAAGCCGTTGTTGATTAGTGTTTGTTTCACAATATTAAGTTCTTTAAGGAAGATTAGTCAAGAGGATGAATTCTGGTGTGCTCTTTGTAGAAAGTTTTTATTACTGCTATTTTGTACCGAAGTGGCCATTCGCTTTTAAAGGTAAGGTGGCACGAGTTTTTGCTAGTGGGTTTTTTATATAATGATGTAATCAAAGTGTTATTGCTGTATTCAACGATGACATCTAAGAATGGAAGTTGTTTTTTTTGGCTAAGTTCATAGGTCAAGTTAAGGACGGAGATTTTCTCAAATGTGGTCTTAAGTGTCTCTGTTTCTTTAATGTTATTAGCTAAAATAAAAATATCATCTACGTAGCGAACATATATTTTCGGTTTACAGACCTGTGTAAATATCATATTTTCTACGTGAGACATGTAATAGTTGTCAAAGAATGGACCGAGTGGATTTCCCATATTAACACCATTAGTTTGGGTGTAAATGTTGCCATTATGGTCATTTGGTTGCGCATGCGTGTAGAAATTTTTTTTAGTATGGATGGTTTCATGGATGGCGGAGGGATAGAATTATTAGTATAAACAGAATTGAGGATAATGCCAATGGTTTGATCGACGGGGACGATTATAAATAAGTTTTCGACGTCAAGTGACGGTCTTATACCCTGGTTTGGTTTATATATATATATATATATATATATATATATATATATATATATATATATATATATATGGGTATGATAAAATACATGTACATTGGTTTTCTAAAAGAATTATGTCGTATATATATATATATATATATATATATATATATATATATATATATATGGTATGATAAAATACATATACATTGGTTTTCTAAAAGCTTTATATATATATATATATATATATATATATATATATATATATATATATATATATATATATATATATATATATATATATATATATATATATACACACAGACACAGACACAGACACACACACACACACACACATATATATATATATATATGGGTATGATATAAATACATATACATTGGTTTTTCTAAAAAACTTTATGTCGTGTATATATATATATATATATATATATATATACACAGAAAATTACACACACACATATGGGTATGATATAAATACATATACATTGGTTTTCTAAAAGCTTTATGTCGTGTATATATATATATATATATATACACACAGACACACACACACATATGGGTATGATATAAATACATATACATTGGTTTTCTAAAAGCATTATGTCGTGTATATATATATATATATATATATATATATACACACAGAGACACACACACACATATGGGTATGATATAAATACATATACATTGGTTTTCTAAAAGCTTTATGTCGTGTATATATATATATATATATATACATACACACACACACACACACACACACACACACATATATATATATATATATATATATATATATATATATATATATATATATATAAAATCATTAATATGGTGAAAG
Organism: Acanthosepion pharaonis; assembly: GCA_903632075.3. Lineage (NCBI taxonomy): Eukaryota > Metazoa > Mollusca > Cephalopoda > Sepiida > Sepiidae > Acanthosepion > Acanthosepion pharaonis. The sequence continues at coordinate 136,604 of CAHIKZ030004818.1, read as the reverse complement.
TCAACTCGTGACCGAGTAAGACCACACCAAGATACATTTCATTGACGATTTCCATGTCATTGCTGACGTCTTAAATGGCTCATAAGACCCGCAAGTGACCTGCAAATCATTCGACATTGAGCGTAGGCGGCTCTTCCGACAGCAAACAGATTATCCGGATGTTTACATTTATGACACCGAGTGCGTGCACTAGATGACCTATACACCTCGTCACAAATACTGCACGAAAATTCTTGCTGGATCTCATATTGATAGATAGTCTGCTTCTGTGTCCATGTTTTTTGGTTCAGGAGACCGGCCCTCGAGGCGAAGCAGACATGGCCACATTCATTAATCATAAATACATCAAGCAGATACCTATACTGGGCCTGGCTGCCATGTGACTGATGTACATGACAGGGGGTAGACATGTAGAAACCTAAATTATTACTAATTAACAGTTACAGAGAACATTTCTGGCCAGGAACTTTATCGTAATATCCATTAAGTAGCTAATTAGCAATTATGAATATTATTACGAAACCCTTTCAAATATAACAAGTATTGACTTTCCATTCTACTAACTCAATTATTGACTTTCCATTCTACTAACTTAATTATTGTCTTTCTCTTCTACTAACTCAAGGCAGAAAAATCGCTTTATTCACCAAAAATTAAGAACATTTTCTATCTAACTGTATATATATAAAATTCTGTGACTTTTGTTAGTCCGTCACATCCGTGAATATTCATCATGTTGCCCGAATTAATATATCGAAAGACAGAAAGTTATCAATAATCCGACTCTAGAAATTTATTCTATAATCCGATACCGGTATTTTTTTTATCGGAAATTTATTTTGATACTTGCAGAAATACATGAGCTCCTTCAATTTTATTCAACAATTTTACATTACTTATGCCCTATAATCTATATATAAAATTCTGTGACTTTCGTTAGTCTGTCCGTCAACCCTCTAAAATAACATTGACTGATCGAAACCAACTTTTAAGGAGAAGTGCAAGCAGGTAAAGGAGTACAAAGTACAGTTGGTTTTACTAGGGTGCATAGCTTAGTACAATAAATTTTCAATAATTTTCTTGGAAAAATTACGTTTTAATACCTAGCATGCAAAATACCACCACTATTGAAAAAAACAATTTAATGATTGAAATAACAAATACCTATTTAATAAAATTTTGTTTTTGCATATCTTCTCTTTAAGTTTGTTTATACAAGAATCCAGTTTCAATTCATCCTGCGTTTGCGAGAACTATAAAAAAATCACAAGGCTATACACTTCAAAAAGTTGGAATTTGACTCCAGAAAGAAATATTTACGCATGGTATGTTGTATGTTGCATGCTTAAGAGTAAGAAATCGTAATAATTGATTCTTCGCTGTTAAAAAGGAAAAAGGAAAAAAAAAATATCTTAAAAAATATTGTTTACCATGAATTCCTAAAAAATCAAATTAAATTAAAGAAATTGTTATATCGGGAACAGGGTTTTTGTCAAAGTATTTTTTCAAACAAATCAGCTTATTCAAATTTCATTGATTGGTTTGAGAACATCTTCAGCAACACTAAATATTTTGATGATTTCAACACACGTCAGCGTGTTGCTAAATAACACTTGTAGATGATATTGCAAAAATAATGAGTCTTTATAAAAACTGATTAAAAGCATAGAAAATATAATACAATAATAATATAACACAATAAGAAAATAAGTTCAACATTTTATAAAATCGTGTATCAAAACAGTTTGAAAATACCTTTTAAAAATTAATCTCAGACAAGCAGTATTTTTATAAATTTTATTCTATGATTATTTTTTCTACTTCACATGTGTCTGCCATTGTTTTACGGAAGATGAATAAAGTCATATTTCATTATGATACGATACTTGATATTAATAAAAATTAAAATCAATTTACATTAACAAGAACAAAACGTTAATAAGTTAATTTCCTGTGTTAACCAATTTATTAGATGTAAAAACATGGAAAACTAAAAATTACCTAATAAATTTTGCGAGAACTATAAACAAATCACAAGGCCTGTTAGTATTTTACTCCATAAAGAAATATTTACGTACGGCTAGTTGTACGTTGCATGCTTAAGAGTAAGAAATCCTGAGAATTTATTCTTCGTTGTTAAAAAAGAAAAATGGAAATTTTCTTAAAAAATATTATTTATCATGAAGTCCCATCAAATTAAATTAAATTAACCATATTGTCAAAGCATTTTACCTAATAATTCAGCTTATTTAAATTTCATCGATTGGTTTTGCGAATAACTTGAACAACACTAAATATTTTGATGATTTCAACATACATGAGCGTGTTGCAAAATAAATCTAGTAGATGATATCTAAAAAATAATGACTCTTTATAAAAACTGATTAAAAGCATAGAAAATATAATACTATAATAATATACCACAATCAGAAAGTCCAACATTTTATAAAATCATGTATCAAAACAGTTTGAAAATACCTGTTAAAATAATTTAAATAATTTAAGCAATAAAGCAATTTCTTTAATAATTTTTATTGTATGATTTTTGTCCCACCTACATGTGTCTGTCATTATTTTACGGAAGATGAATTCATATTTCATTATGATACGATACTAAATATTACTATTGTACATAGTTTTAATAATAATTAAAATCAATTTACATTAACAAGAACAAAACGTTAATAAGATAATTTGGTAAGTTAACGAATTCATTATATGTAAAAAGGTGGAAAATTAAAAATTACCTGATAAATGTTTCTCTGAGTGGATGCTATTCTTCTATGTAGCTACACAAGCATATGTTTTCTACTTGAAAAAAAGGATACATTTTTAATATTACGTCTTAATGAGAATTGTACAAGGGAATGGTATAAACATTTCATTAATAAAATTTTTAAATAATTTAAAAGGTTTTAATGTTGGTTCTTGAGTTGCCGTAAACAAACAATTAAAAAAATATAATTGGCAATATAATCCTATGATTTCTTTTCTTATTTGAAACTAAGATTTTGTCAAGAAAATTTTACAAGTTTTCACTTCATCGAAACCAAATATTATGAAACAGAAAAAACACCTGACATCCATTAGAAGCTTTAAATTGCCAAAGTCTATTCTTAAAAACATCTCCATGTTCTTAAAAATAACAATTTGTATTAGTATTAAACTTTTCTTTTTCTATGGAAAGCACTTTTCGTTTGACAGAGCCTGCTATTGACAGAAGTGACATTTTATAATATTTTTAGGGATCCTATTTTAGTAACAAAACTACGCAGGTGTAGGCTTTAAGAAAGCTTTATTCAACTGAGTATACAAGGTTGGCGTATAGTGTCCTTTTACAGTCCCAGTAAACAGAAATAGCACTCTCAAAGAGGAGAGTAATGAAACAAGGGGAGACAACTCTTGATTATTCATGACACTTATTTTCAACGTCCGGTAAGTTATCGAATATCCAGCATAACATTTGGCCAAGCAAATATCCATATTTTGAGCAATTGACAAAGTTGTATGAACATTTAATTGTAGTAATTTGTTGTTGTTTTTTTTTAATATAATGAGATCGGAGTTACAATTCTAGTCGGGTTCGTTATATTTACTTACACATAAGCAGCATTTGGGAAAGATATGAATCCATTTCTTCTCCTCCAGCTATGGGTTAATTAGTAGGACTTGTATAATTAATAGAATCTCAAAATAAAATAAAATAAAATATTTTTTACAATTTAAAAATCTATCCCGGCGTTAAAAAACCTGCAAAGGGTTGATAAGCCGTAGAAAACGAATCAATCAATAAAATTCTTCAATCTTGGCATTCTAAATATTTCTTATCTTAGACAGGTTCCCACAACTGACTTGTTATTTAATCTAGAGCTGAGGGAGGAAGAAATAGATTTATGCCCTCCCGAAGTGTACTTGTGCTGAAGTAAATCCAACAGACTAGCCTTGAATTTGAAAACCTCTCAGCGATTAAACTTTCCGCGCTTATATTCAATACACTATTCTCATATCCGTTTATCTATCTATCTATCCACACACCCCATATATATATATATATATATATATATATATATATATATATATATATGTGTGTGTGTGTGTGTGTGTGTGTGTGTTTGGGTGGGTGGGGTTGTTTGCGTTTGTGCGTGAGTGTGTAAAACAAACAAACAAGCCAAAGTATGTGTAAGATCGACACAAAGTCTGCCTTGTGACCAAAGGAAATCAAAATCAAAAAGGAAAACCAATAAATAAATAAAAACAAAAAAGGAAAAAGGAGACCTGAACTGAGAAGCGAAGACCAAACAACAGACACCTACCTATACACCAATAAACAGTACCCTAAGCATAATAAAGCATGAAGTCGCAAGTCATCGTGACCGAGGGTTTCGGCGTACTGGATTTGTTCAGACTGGATCACGCCAGCTAATGGGCTAACTCCCAAACTGGTAACTAAGGTCCGCTCAGCGTAGTTTCAGTATAAACCACAGGCGGTCTTGCGGGGGTTAATCAAGTACAAATATGCCTGAGCAGGCGTCTGCAGTAGGAACTGGCGAGCTGCCCTAGCTGACAGGTATACTCGGATACTAGCGGCCAACCATTATTATAAGTATACTGACCAAAACAAATCAAATATGCTGACCACCGATACAAACGTCATGAGTATCACGGCAACGATATATATATATATATATATATATATATATATATATATATATATATATATATATATATATATATATAAACATAAAACATTAGGCATCATATAATTTATATACAAAGAAATAATCACGCATAGAATCAATCAGCAATATTAATGCTATTATTGGCGACATCCATCGCTAGTAGTGTATAATGTATGCTGTTAATCCATAGAGTGATGTGATCCTCATTTATAAAACTATTGTCTGTTGTTTCCAATTATTTCTTTGTATATAAATTATATGCTGCCTAATGTTTTATGTTTATAAAAACTATCGATTCGCAGTACAAAAAAAAAAAAAATTCCTATAAAAAAAACTACTACTAAGACATAACACTATATTAATTGAACTATATACTTAGTTCATGACATATTAACTGAAAACACTTGTAAAAATAGAATACGTGGATTTACTACATCACAAGAAAAGTTCAAATAAAAAATTCTCACTTAAAATTTTGAAAAACTTAGCGTTGCGTCTTTGCACGTTCCGATATTGTACACAACCGTCAATAATAGCACATACTCAAAAAAAAAAAAAATCTTTCGATCTACAAACAATTATTTCGTCTCCAAGTTTTTGATTTTATAAGGAAAACATATGCCTGACGATGAATAAAGGATTATTCGAAAGTACTTGCATTTTAAAAAAATATATAAACTGGAAACAACAGACAACAGTTTTATAAATGAGGATCACATCATTGTATGGATTAACAGTATTTGAATGCATACATTATACACTACTAGCGATGGATGTCGCCAATAATAGCATTAATATTGCTGATTGATTCTATGCGTGATTATTTCTTTGTATATATATATATATATATATATATATATATATATATATATATTACAGGTCAAATGTTTGAAGCAACAGTCAGGAAGCATGGGATGAACTTGACAGAAGAGTGAAAATAAAAGGAGAAAGAGATCTTAGACATTGGAAAGAAGAAAGAAATCAGTTACCAAACTTTGAGAAACTTTTGCAACGAATGCTAAAAATTTGTGCTGCAATAATCAAGACTAAAGGAGGATATTTTGACGAGAGAAAAATTTAATAAAATGCTTTTTTTTATTTTTTTCATATTAAAATTTTTAATAAAAATCATGTCTCTCATTTTTTTACCTATGTATAATAATTTTCTTTTATTTAGAGTACAAAACAACGAGTTTTGGGTCCAATTTAAAGGATTACCAGGGGTTGACTCAAACTTTTGAACTGTAGTGTATCTATCTATCTATCTATCTCCCTATCTATCTATCTATCTATCTATCTATCTATCTATCTATCTAGGTATAGAGTAAGGTAAATAAAATAACTTGATATTAACACAGTTAAGTAAATATATATTTAATGAATTTACTTTAAGGTGTAAACAAAAACTGTGTAAAAAAATTACACGCACACACACACACACACATATATATATATATATATATATATATATATATATATATATATGAGAGAGAGAGGGAGAGAATATACTCATATATTCGTGCCTGATGAGTTGGTAGACAACGAAAATTTAGGCTGCACTTCGAACGTAGGTATATGTATATTTATTAATCTCTCTCTCTCTCTCTCTCTCTCTCTATATATATATATATATATATATATATATATATATATATTATTATATATAGCTAACATGTTCAGTTCCATGGATATTAGGTTGTCATCCTACTTTTCGCGCTTTTTATGATCATCAGACAAACCACTAAATACACCGCACATGATATATATATATATATATATATATATATATATATATATATACGAACAATTTGGTTAAATAATTTAGACGGATTATATCTATTTTAGTTTTTTCTTTCTTGTTGAAAATTGATTACGAAAAATAACAAAATTTTCTTTCAGATAATTTTTATTTTCCTAAAATATATATATATATATATATATATATATATATATATATATATATATATATATATATATATATACCGGCTGTTACAGCAAAATTCTCCAAATCATGTAACAGTATACGATAATTGTCCATCCAACAAAATGTTTATATCTACAAAACGCTAAACTAATTTAGTTTCTTTTTCCCGGGTTTTTAGATATGACGTTTATCCATCTTAACACCACTTGTAAAAATAAGTGAAAAAAAAAAAAACTTTTAGTTATTCAGTTAGGAAGAGAACAGATTAAGATCATTTTGTGTCTTATCAACTGAGCAATGATGAGAGGAAAAAGATTATTCAAACCTTCATTAATGGTACCAACATTCATACTCTGGTTTTCCACCTACAAGGTCCATTCAAGAACCATCAAGAGAACAGTGAATAAGTTTTAAAAAGCGGGAACAGTAGAGAGGAAAACTAAATCAGGAGGACACAACAACAAGAGGGATCATCATTTGTACGTAGAGCGAAATACATTCTTATTGTCCAATAGTGTTATAAAACCTCAGTGAATTTCAGAAACGTATCTTTAATCATTTCTAAGATACAACGTTTCAAATCTTCATCTAACAATTGGACAATTTTGCTGTTACACGATTTGAACAATTTTGCAGTTACACACAGTGTATATATATATATATATATATATATATATATATATATATATATATATATATATATATATTGTTGTGTCGGAAACCTACCATCCCTCTTGAAGATGAACTTGTCTGCGTCTGTGAACAGAGACTTTAAATAATGAAAAGATAGATAGACAGAGAAGTTCTTAGCTGAGCTAGTTATTGACTACTCAGGCGATTTCTGTACCTTTTTACCAACCTATTAAAACCTTTTTTATTGTTACGTGTTATTTGGCGTTTGTCTCTACTAACCCCAAATCAACATCATAACATATATATATATATATATATATATATATATATATATATATATATATGACATATAATACTTAAATGTTCGCACCCCTCTTACGCATAGATATCCATTGGTAATTGACAGGGTACTCAAGAGTATCTCTTCACTAGCTTGTGGTTCCCACTGGGAACGTCCTCTCATTACAAGTCCTTTTCGTCTATTTCACTCGGCTCATCTCTGATTTCTATGTAAAATTAAAAATCAACTTTGTCTTTGATCCATTCTCTCTTTCTTTCTCTCTCTCTCTTTCTCTCTCTCTCTTTCTCTCTCTCTCTCTCTATCTATCTATCTACCTCTATTTGTCTGTTGCACTCTCTCTATGTAAAATATCTTTATTATTTTTTTTTCTGTCTTTCTCCTTTTTTAATCTCTCGTTTCCCAGATATTAATGAACACCTTTATATGCAAATACGAACAGAAACGTACAATTTTGCATATACAGATATGACCGTATGGGAAAACGATATATAATTTTTAATATATCAAGAACAATTTTAAGGGAAAACTTTTCCCTCTTTGCTATAGTTATCCCCACCTAAATGACATGCGTTATTCAATATATACCTTATTTGTCGGCATAAAAGACACACTGGTGTATCAGGCGTATCCCATTTCAGCACGCTATATTCAAGGAAGAAAGGTTTTGATGAATTTAAGCATGCAATGCTTAAAGCAAGTTATCAGTGCATTACAAAACAAACACTTCAGTTATAGCAGAAAACATTACTGTATATAAAAAGCAAGTTAACAGTACAGCTGAACATAAAGCCAGAAATCACAGCAGTGAAATTATTCTGTATGATTACAGTAACAAAACAGTGATAGAGAAATTATAGTAGAAAACATTCCATAAAAGAAGCAATTATTATTACAGATGAACATAAGCCGAAACGCATTTTCCTTCAGTTAACGTGTCATCCTTCTGTAGTCTTTTTTACTGTATCGACGACAATGAATATAATAATAATAATAATAATAATAATAATAATAATAATAATAAAAAAAAACTGGTATGAACACTACCCAGACCTGGTTACGAAGATAGGACCTGTTACAATTCTATGGGATTACACAATACACACTGACAGAACAATCAAGGCCAACCGGCCAGATATTGTTATTAAAGACCTACAAACAAAAACGGTTGCCTCCTTATTGATATGGCAGTCCCCTGCTGACTGCAATGTATCTTTAAAAGATATTCAAAAAAGCTGTCAAAATACAAGGACCTTGAAATAGAAATCTCGAAAATGTGGCATATTTTAACATCAACAATCCCTGTTGTAGTTGGAGCACTAGGACTGGTTGGAAAAGATTGCAGTAGACTAATTGAAGGGATTCCTGGAAGTCCATGCCTAAAGGAGATACAAAAAATTGTTCTGCCAAGTACAGCCCACACTTTACGATGGGCTTTATCTATGTATTTTTTTTCTGTCAGTGGAAAGTGTCATGATGCCATTTCTAACCTCAGGTCCCTAGGCGGGAAAGAAATGTGTAAACGCCAGAAATCAAAGAAAATAAATAATAATAATAATAATAATAAACAAAAAGATTCAAGTAACTCTTCCAATATTTTTCAACAGTTAAGAGAAGAGCCGGTTTTAAGAAAAGAAAAGAAAAGAAAAGAAAAACAGTGTTTTACAATATTAAACAATATTTCAACAGAGTGTCTTCTTCAAGTTATAATTAAAAAATAATTTTTGTACTGATTCCCATTTAATATACGCCGCCCATTGTACTAAACATAATTTGATTTATGTGTGTTGCACGACGGAAAAAATTAAATAAAAGATTCAATGTCCCTAGCTATGACGTCAGATACAACAGTGAGATATCAACGGGGCTTATGGGATATTTTATTTCAAACGATTGTAATTTTGATGAACATTTTAAGGTGCATATTTTGAAAAAAAAAATATTCAGAATCTCCCGATCTTTCAACCCTTAAAACGCATGAGGATAGAATGCAAACTACTAAATTTCCGGACCAGGAGAGAATGAAGAAAATGACAGGAGAGTTCCATAAGATTTATACAAAGCTGTTTGGTTGATTCCTCTTAGTTACAAATCAACTAACGGAAAATTCCAAGATGAACAAGATCACCATCATATTAAGCATGTTTCAGTTTCATGCCTTCCAGCTGACGGCGTTTCATTCGTTTGCTTTGCATCCTCTCTCCTGTCGTCGTAGTGCCGGCCACTTTCTACGGCATGCTGTCATTAACGACATCATCAAAAGAGGTTTGGATACAGCTGGGTTCCCTTCCCAAATCGAAACCCGTAGGCCTCGACCGCGGTGATAGAAAGCAGCCGGGTGGCATTACCATTTTCCCTTTTAAAATGGGGAAGTCGTTGATTTGGGATGCGACCAGTGCGGATACATTTTCGGTCGGTAATTTGATCAGTTCCTCGGTTGAGCCAGGATCCGTCGCCCGGGACGCAGAGATGAAAAAAATAGTTAAATGTTCTTCTCTTGCTGATAGATTTTTTTTTTTTACTCTTGTGGCAGTGGAGACTTCAGGGGTTATTGGCCCTCGTTCGATGGCGTTCCTTCGGAGGGTGGGCGCGATTGCGTCTCGATTAAAGGACGAGCCTCGCGAAACGGAGTGGTTCTTGCAGCGTGTCTCACTGGCCATAGTTCGAGGTAATGCTTTCTCCATCATTGCGGCTGGCAGAGGTTAGAAAAAATTGTTTATTGTTACGTTGTTCTGGAATTGTCATCAGTGGTCAACTGTAATTGTTTTGTTTCAACAAATTTTAATTTGTTTGAAACGTTTGTTGCCAGGACAGCATGTTTTCATTACAAGACGAAAAAAAAAAAAAAAAAAAAGAAAAGAAAGAAAAAGAGAAGAAAACGTTGTACTGGTAATATTTTGTTTTTAGTTTGAATATTTGGTTCCTTTTTTTATTTTAATTATTATGACCCCCCCTCCTTCCATTTATTATACATCATTTTTATATTGTTATATAAAGAAAGAGAAAAATTATAAATATCCATGAATATTTACATCATAGGCTTTTTGTAGGATTGGAAGAGGATGTATTCTTGTGGAGAAGGAGTAAATTCTAACGGATGAATGGGTCTCAAATCAGCAGTCTTTTCATTACAAGACAAGCAACGTTTTTACAAAGACTGCAATGTATCTTTGAAGATCTTGAAAAAGCTATCTAAATACAAGGACCTTGAATCAAAATCTCAAAAATGTGGCACATGGGAACGGCAACAATCCCTGTTGTAGATGGAGCCCTCGGATTGGTTGGAAAAGATTCCAAAAGACTTATTGAAGGAATTCCTGGAAGCCCATGCTTTAAAGAAATATAAAAAATTGTTCTCACTAGTACAGCTCACACCTTACGATGGGCTTTGTCTATGTAAAAGATGTTTTTTTTTTGTTTTTTTTTCCAGTGGAAAATGTCATGATGCCATTTCTAACCTTATGTTGTAGTTGAAGCCCTAGAATTGGTTGGAAAAGAATCCAGTAGACTTATTGAAGGGATTCCTGGAAGCCCATGCCTTAAAGAAATACAAAAAATTGTCATCCCGAGTACAGCCCACACCTTATGAAGGGCTTTATCTATGTAAAATATGTTTGTGTGTGTGTTTTTAATTGGTCAGTGGAAAATGAGATCACGCCATTTCTAACGTTAGGTCTCTAGGCGGGACCCGGAAAGAAATGTGTCCACACCAGAAATTAAAGGAAATAAAATAATAATAATAATAATAATAATAATAATAATAATAATAATAATAATATTTCTTATTGGCATGCTTTTTATTAAGATATATTAAATAACATATTAGTTATTTTAAGTGAAAATATCCATTCTTCTTTATCTTCTTTCTCCAAATAAAGTGCACATTACGATTTTTAGGTGACCTGTGTGTGTTCTCCAAATTACATTCCCTTCCAGAAAAAGCTAGACTATTTAACAAATATTTTTTAAAAGCCCCCCCCCCAAAATATCCAGAAATCATTACTGTATATAAAAAGCAAGTTAACGGTAAATCTAAACGCAAAACATTAAATCACATTAATGAAACCATCCTATATAATGACATTGAAACAAACAGCTACTATTAGAGATGAACACGAACCGAAACACATTGTTTAACGTTACTGGCATTTCCCTTCAGTTAACGCCTCATTCGTCTATAGTCTCCAGCCGATAAATGATAACTTCATGCACTTCCATCTTTACGTATAAGGGATCAGCTGGTACCGAAGAACGTTGCCGGTACATTGTTTATTTTCTTTTTATGCGCCATGTTTTTTTCAGGGCGTAAGCGATCATGACTCTCCACCTCCCTCTATCCCTTGCAGCTCTCAACATGTTCATTCCCTCTACCACCTCCCCCAAAACACGTTCGGTCATCCACTTGCACAATCCGCTAGGTATATCATGCGTTGTTTTCCTTTGTTTCTCTTTCCCTCTATTCGACCCGTGAGCATCAGATTCTCCAGGCCCTCCTTCCTCATTATGTGTCCCAGAAACTTCAGCTGCCTCTTCCGGATATTAAGTATAGACCCATTCCTTGTTTGCAACCTCTCTAAGACTTCATCCTTGCTCACAGGCTCGGTCCATGATATCCTTAGCATCCTTCTGTAGAACCACATCTCCGTCTCCTCGAGTCTCTTCTTCATCTTTGAGGAGACCGTCCAACATTCGCTGCCGTAAAGAAGGACAGATGTCACTTAGCAGCTCAGTATTCTTTGTTAGCAAAGAAATATTCCTGTCTCATAATACTCTGCCCAGCTTTTGGAATGCGTCCTTGGCCATCCCAATACGTCTACGGATCTCAGTGTCGCACTTACCGACCTCTGTCAGAACGCTTCCCAGATATTTAAACTGCCGAGTTTGCTTGATTCTAGTGACCTCGACCTGCAAATCGCATTTCGGGCTCATCCTTTTAATGATGACCATGCATTCTGTTTTCTTCTAGTTTATGCTTAGTCCCTTCTTCATTCTCTCCATCGCTACCTTCCGTGTCTGCTATCAGTACGATGCCATCTGCGTATCTTATGTTGTTAAGATTATGACCGCCAATGCTAAATCCTGGTAGGGTTTCCAAATCTCTCAGAGTTGCCTGGCTGTATAGGTTGAAGAAGTCAGGTGAGAAGATGCACCATTGCCTTACGCACCTTTCTATTTTTGTATATTCACTGAACTCGTTCCCTATGCGCATGCATGCTGTTTGCTGTCAGCATAGGTTCTTGATTATTCTGATATTTTTCCCGGAATATATCAAGGCTTTTTTGGGTGAATTGATTTTTAAAAGGATCTATTGTAACTACAGGATGTTTCATAATTTTGAAACAAAATGATCAGGCACAAATCATGGACCATAAATGGAAATGACATTTATTGAAAGGTAAAGGATAATATGTTAGGTTCTGCAACCATTTAGTCTTAAAGAAGAATCCAAAATATCAAGAGGCATCCTAGAGTACATGCTCCAGATAGTATAGTATTTTAAATATTTAAAAGATCACAGTATAGTTTTGTCTTGTTAATTATTTAGCATATATATATATATATATATATATATATATATATATATATATATATATATATATATCTTCTTGTTCTTGTAACGGCATTCACCCGAGGTGGGTTGAGCCAGCTCCAGTATTAGAGTTTCATGGGAATTTGGAATTCACAATCTGTCCCCAACCATGTATAGCACATGAGATTTGATTATAGTGGTGAAGGTTTCATTGCAGGACCATCCACACTTTTTGAAGGGGCCGAATACAGAGACCTGGTGCACTACGTGCCACAAGGTCCCCAAACGACCCTCCGAAGGTTTTTGAATTCAGAGTTTTCCTTCTCCTAGACCAGTTGCCATCCAAGGCTATAGAACCCAGTCTGTCCTGCTATTGGACCCATAGCTGGAGGGAGAAGAAGAGGTTTCACACCTTTCCCAAGGATATTAGCACGTAAGTAATGGATTCGACTGGAAATATTATATATATATATATATATATATATATATATATATATATATATAATTGTTTAAAAAATATGATTAGCGAAGGAATCATATTTTTTTAAAAATTAAAAATAATAAAAAAAATTAAAAAATTATAATTTAAGCTCTACTTCTGTATTATTTACCTAACGTGTTCTTTCCTATTTTTCTACATATCTGCACACACACACACACACACACACACACACACACATATATATATATATATATATATATATATATATATATATATATATAAAAAATATTGTTTTACGGTATGCTGTATTTATGGGTAAACATAGAGAAACAGAGATATAAAAGTGGATACTGTGGTCAAAACCAAGCAGCCGTCGTCTGCTTCATGCTTCATGGTTCAGTGCAATCTTCAGGCCATGTGTGTTGTGCTTTGGACCGACTATTTATATATGCTGATCTTTAGTACATTATGGTCAGTAATGTCTATTGTATTATCCTGACGGTAACACCTATGCTTAAAATAATTCTTGAGTCTACAGAGTAGAAGTAAATGTGTATTCCTGCGCGGTTATTTACAACTATTGTTATTTGTTAACTTT
>CAHIKZ030004818.1:97500-117500 GCA_903632075.3 Acanthosepion pharaonis | reverse complement strand
AGATAGATAGATAGATAGATAGATAGATAGATAGATATTTGCATTTGGTTGATAGATAAGGATAGACTGGGAGAGGAAGACAAGGACATTTATTAGGCTTAGTCTGGCCTAAGGTCATAATAAAAGATATTCAGTGAAAATCAAACACTACAGTGGCGAATAGTCTAAGAGATAAGCTTGTTAACCATCACTTTATGGAAGGTACTCTTAAAGAGACAGAGATAGAAGCACTTGACAATATGACGGGAGAAATTAAACTAAATACATAAAAAAACGTAGCAAAGTGTAGATACATTTTTACATGTCGTGTTCCTTTAGGACGGGACTGATCAAGGATCTCCACAATACCCAATCTTTTCTAGCTCAGTTTCTCTCCTTATTATCTCTGTCCTACCATCCCTGGTACACTAAACCGAGTTTAATGGACAGTCATGTTTTAATCGCAAGCGTCCTAAGGTAGGTAAGGGTAGACTTAGATAGATAGATAGATAGATAGATAGATAGATAGATAGATAGATAGATAGATATTTCGAAATAAACAGAAGAAAGGGAAATCCTCACGAGTTATTAGTGAGTTGGATCCTCACTGGGTTTTTTTTATACACGTGCCCTTGTGCCAAACTAACCTAAGCCTAACAAATATCTATGAGTTAATAAGGCACGGCAGGAAAGTGGAACGCGGAACTCAGTACACTATGAATAGGTTATGAGATGAGTGTGCGTTCTAAAAGAGGCTCCAGAATAATATATCACTGTGTATATTAAGCACTGTTATATATTGCATAATTTCATTCGGCATCTGATTATGAATCCCCCAATGAGGATTAATGGATCAATGAATCAGCTTGTTAACCATGTTAACGGGGCAAACAATTTACACAGGTCTAAATGGTGTGAAAGCAAGCACGACCCTCAGCCCCACAGAGTGTCCTGGCTATTTTAGAATATTTTAAAGATTACGAAAGATTTTTAGTTAAGATTGATTTACTCATTTTCTTCTTCTTCTTCTTCTTCTTCTTCTTCTTCTTCTTCTTCTTCTTCTTCTTCTTCTTCTTTATCATCATCATCATCATCATCATCTTCTTCTTCTTCTTCTTCTTCTTCTTCTTATTATTATTATTATTATTATTATTATTATTATTATTATTATCCAAACAGATAAAATGCAATGTGTATTTATCTATATGGATAAATGGATAAGTATATATTCATCTCTCTTGGGAAATATATAGCTAATTATCTATCTCTAGAAATATATATATATATATATATATATATATATATATATATATATATATACACACACACACACACAGAAATCAGTTTTGATATCTATCTAATCTCTCTCTTTTCTGTGTGTGTACGAGTGTGTGTATATATACATATATATATATATATATATATATATATATATAAATATATATATCATTCTTTTCATATCAGTATCTCTCTCGATTTCTGTCTCTCCTCTCTCTCCATATATATATATATATATATATATATATATATATATATATATATATATATATAAGTATGTATATATATATATATATGTGTGTGTGTGTGCGTGTGTGTAGTCACACCAACAGAACAAATTTAGTCCGATGAAGGATGAAACGCGTCACAAGAATTTTTTTTACATTTTGTCACACACTTTTCCTCAGTATTGTTGTTGATATATAAAAAATATATATCGTTATCTCATATATATATATATATATATATATATATATAACAGACAACTTACCAGAAGATCTAGCACCTTAGAAAAGGAAAGAAAATAACAAACACCTACCTACTCAGTAAAGTGTTCAGCGCCCAGATTATCTAGACAGAGCAGAAAACGATTTAAAATGTTAAAATTTAACAAAGTGATACGAGTTTCACACTGTCACTATGTTCAGATGACTAGAAGAGGGGGGTCAGCAACCTAGGGCACGCCAAACAATTTTCCAAAGGCAGACAATCGCAAACGACATCAAAAAGTACGAACCAATAACTACTACAACGAAAAGAAGATATTTAGTTGTTTCAATTTTAATATATACTAAAATATAAAAAAATACAATTTTAATATATAATAAAGATATACTTAATATGTACTAAAAATATACTATATATTACTATATGAAATATATTGTAGAACAGGTATATTGACCTTGACTTGCATAAAAACACGTATGCAGTTGACCCACTGAATGATTTTAAAACCCTAAGTCGATACATAGTTAGCAAAAGGTTGCTGATCCCTGGACTAGAATATATATAAACCTATATATCGAAATAGGTGCTAGGTATAAATATACATTTGTCCTTCGTCGTTTGGTGTAACTCTGGATTTCATATACGTGGCAATCGTTAGACTGAAACTGGAAATTTACCGTTGTACTATATCAATATTTATAACATCTCAACTCCCTCTTAAAAAAAGGGTGGGTGGGAAGAAAAAAGTGATTAATTAGACCATTGCAATACACTCCCAATAATATTAAACATAGATGAATAATGGTGATTGCACACGGGGATGTTTTTCGGCATTACTTTCACAAGTTATTAAATTACTTTTCCAGGTGTTGCTGAGATTAAAGGGAATACAGTTACTTCATTTTTCATTGCCATATCACAAATCAACTGTATATTTAAACAGGGTTTGGTCGAGGGATCTGTCTTTCCTAACCCAGGAATCCACAAAGGACACTTAACTTATCATTGCTCAAGAGAGGTAGGCAGATGCGTTGATATTATTTTGGCAACGTTGTTTTTATAACTTTCTATGTTATTGGATCTGTTTAAAGTGTTTACAAGAAAATTTAGAAATATTTGGGGTGGGGGGGAATCAGTGAACAATAGCGCTCCATTAAGTATTACTTTTTCCAAAAAAATAAATAATTATTATTTACATATTTTGCCCCAATATCCTGCAATCCGAAGGCGCATTGGAATAGTAAAAGATGCATTCCAAAAGCTAAGTAAAGTATTAAAAAAGAGAAAAAAAAAATCGTTAGAAATTACATAATTGTGAAACATACCTTTCTTTACGTGCTGAACAGATGAAAATGATTTTGTATATAAATATATGTATATTTATAAATGTAAAAGACAATAGGAAAACTGTAATATTAGCCGACGCGTTTCGCCCAGTGTGGACGTTTTCAAGGCAAAAACGAAATGAATTTATTAACACAAAATAACTAATAATAACAAAACAAAATGTCCTTAGCAACTGAAAGAATTTAGAAAACGCTATTATATTCATATTGTCAAGTGAAAATTACGTCAATTACTGTCACGTGTGGAAATATTGTTTTTATTGCTGTGTTGACGGATTTTTCTTTTGATTTCTTAATACAGTTCTGTACGTTTGCTTGGGAGAGTAGTAATTCTGTTAAGAAAGGTGAAATAGGGAAAAGGCCTGGGCGTAGATTAATATTTGGGTAATATTCAATGGTGGCACTCTCGAGGATTTTCCTTCTGAGTGAGTTATTTTCTTTTTTTTTACGAGTGTAGCATTTTTAAAATCGAAATTGTGGTTGGATTTATTTCTATGTCTGACTAGTGCATTAGTTAAGTTGTTTTTTTGTGAGGTCACTTTTGTGTTCATAAATTCGTTTTTTTTTTTAACTTCTACTTGTTTCTTCAATATACTGAGAGGAACAGTTTTGGCAATTTATTTTATAAATGCCTGCTTCTGAAATATTATTGCTATTAGTATATCCATAATGTAGTGTTTGTGACTATTTTAAGATTATTTAGATTGGATAGGTTGTTCTGGATAGTGGACGTGACAGAGTTGGTCGGTAGTATTATGTATCTGTTTTCATGTAATTTATTATTGCGGATTATGTGTATTATGCATGCCTTTCTTCTTGCATGGTGGATGAAATGATATGGGTATTGTAGGTTTTTGAATGTGTTTTCTATGTATTTTTCTTCTTTACGTAAATATTGGGGGCTGCAGATTCTTAATGCTTTCAGATAGAAACCTATAATAATTCCAGATTTAATTCTGGAATAGTGGTTGGAGTAGAAACTGATCAGGTCATTTTTGTTTGTAGCCTTTCTGTAAACATCAAAATTGTGTTCGTTATTATTTCTATGTAATATCTAAGAAAGAAAGAGTGTAGTTGGTTTCAGTATCAAACGTGTAGTCTATTGTAGGTTCAATGTTGTTGAGTTTGTAGATAAGATTTGTTAAATTAGTGTTTTGTGGATATATTAATAATGAGTCGTCTCTCGCTCTCTCTCTCTCTCTCTCTCTCTCTCTATATATATATATATATATATATATAGAGAGAGAGAGACGACTCATTATTAATATATCCACAAAACACTATATATATATATATATATATATATATATATATATAGAGAGAGAGAGAGAGAGAGAGAGAGAGTGAGAGAGTGAGTGAAAATGAGAGGCATGGATGAAGAAATTGCTCGGAATTTTTTATCGGCGAGACGAGTAACAATTCCAGATTGGTTCGTTATATTTGTTACGAGCAAATACCCTTGGGAAAGGTATGAATCTACCTACCCCCCAGCTATAGGTTAATTAGTAAGACTTGTATCGCTAAATCCTTATTATTTCCACCCCAACCCCCGCCACCAAAATCTTTCAATCTAAAAATATTTTCTAGCTTTAAATAACCTGCAAAGAGACTGTAGAAGCCGTAGAAAACGAATAAATCATTTAATAAAACAGATAAAGTCGAGGCTTGAGACGACAGAAATGTGGCTCTACAGAAGGGTGTTGAGAATACCACGGACTGAACATGGAAGTAATGGGGATGTTTTAAAGCAACGGAAAACAAAAAGGACACTTATGCTCAAAATCAGAGAGTTGACATTTCCAGGATACATGACGAGGAAAATGGTTTGGAAAATTGGACACTCACAGGAAAGCAAAAGAAACAGAGAGTAACAGCGAATAACCTAAGCTTGTGCAAACGGATAGCAAAAAAGGTACTCTTACTAAGAGCTACAAAGGATAGAAATTTATGGAGAGCCATCATCGCCCACGGCACAGTGAAGAAAGAAAATGTTCTACTTTGTTCATTCATAGAGCCGATTCTGTCTCTTGAACTTGAGGCGTTGTGATGAGTTACACAACTAATTTCAACTCGGAACTAATTTCTACTCAGAACTAATTTCAACTCAGAACTAGTTTCATCACGGAACTAATTTCAATTAGAAATTAATTTCAACTCAAAACTAATCTCACCTCGGAACTAATTTCAACTCGGAATTAATTTCAACTAGGAATTAATTCCAACTTGGAACTAATCTCACCTCGGAATTAATTTTCCTCTCGGAACTAATTTCAACCCAGAACTAATTTCAATTCAGAACTAATTTCAACTCAGAATTAATTTCAACTAGGAATTAATTTCAACTCGGATCTAATCTCACCTCGGAACTAATTTTCATCTCGGAACTAATTTAAACTCGGAACTAATCTCACCTCGGAAGTAATTTTCAGCTCGGAACTAATTTCAACTCGGAACTAATTTCCCCTGGATTTACAAACCCTAACTCTAACCTTAACCCTTAGTTCCAAGTTGAAATTAATTGCGAGTTGAAATTAATTCTTTACCGCGTCGTAAATGATTTATTTTATGGACAGCGTTCTTCTTAATAATTGAGCAACGCCGAGAAGAACGATCTACTAGACTTCTTGTAGCTTAATGTTGGTGGAGATTTTGTCGGTGTATTTTTCCATGCCTTTCTTGACCAGATCGGGAGCACCTGTTGTCGCTCTTATTGTTGTTGTCTTCATGCTCCACATTCTCGCAAATTTCTATTTCTGGATCTTTGCATTCATATTTGGAGAGTTTTTTCTGTACTTTCCAAAGAGGTCTATCTTTTGATGCGAACGCATATCAGTGAGCAGATAAGATTACACTTTATTGATCTTCTGTTTGATTTTAGTTTTATTGGCCTATTATTATTACTACTACTACTATTACTACTACTATTATTATTATTATTATTATTGTTATTATTTGAGAACTTCTTCGATGTTTCGGTCAGCAGCTTGGAGATACATCACTTTCCTTAGCGCATGAGGCTGTTCCAAGCAGCGCTCTCACCTACTCACTCCCAATGTCAGGTATCCCCAAAGTGTCTTGGGAGTCAAAAAGATTTGTAATGAGGTCGATTATTAATGGCAGGAATTAAGATGCATAAAACATACAACGATAAAACAATAAAAACTTGAGACACCTGTTGACATAAATAACAAGAATTTGTATTTTCTTTTTTGTGATGTGAATTACAGAATATTGTTATGGTGTGTGTAAAAATATTTTCATTGTCTCTTTTGTTTAAAAGTCAGTACTTGGTTTGGTTCCGAGAATTTCGCTTGTGAGGATGGCGTTTAGAAATCGTCGGTTTTCGGTCTTCCGGGAGCACTGGCTAGACGTGTGTTTTTGTACTGCTACTTGTCTACCCGTCTACTGACTACTGCTACAGGTACCCACTACTCTACTGACCCTCTTGTGGTGGAAGGGTCGTTTTTATAATGATGAGGGTTAGAATGATGATTTTTTATCATCACTGATGGCAAGTTTATTTTTAGAATGATGAAATATCGTCATCATTCTGGACTGTAACAGATTCCTGGAAATAGCCCCGAGTTCACTAAGCACAAAAGGGGTAACTTGAGCTACTGCCTGGCAAAATTCTCTGATTTGCCATGCCAGGTCTTGGTACGTCTGTGTTTTCGCTTTATTTTCGCCTCTAATTATTATTATTTTTATTATCATTATTATTGTTATTGTTGGTGCTGCTGCTGTTTTTATATCATACGCAGCATATTATGTTGGTTGCTTGTAAAACGTTTGTTTTCGGGTCACTTTCGTGGCTTAAAGAAATAAATCGATCATTTCTTCTTTTCAACGGCATGATTGAATAATTTTCGAAGAATGTCCGCTGTTCTTCGCGGTTTTTATTTTCAAATCACAATCTATTATCTGCAGTTTTTATTAGTTTTTTAAACATCCCAGTGTTCTCATTATCACTGGTATTGTAATTACTGGTATTGTAATTATTGTAATTTGCTCTTCTACAGATCTTTTTCTTCTTCTTCTTTGTAACTATAATAATTGTCACTAGGTTTCAAACCTGCTCTTTTTACCTCACTTCCAATGAATAATGGTAGCTAGTCACGAGTCCACTTCTTATACACATTCGGAGTTATGCTCTTGTATTCTGATACTACATGACAAAAAGTCTCATCTCTCTCCACACGCATCACAAAATTATGATGAAAATATTTATAGAAACGGCACACGGTCGTCTTCGAGTATAGAATCCAGAGGTTAGCAGTGAATATTTCGGATACAGTAGGAAAGTGTAGTTCAGGTTAGCAGTGGATATCGCAGCAAAGTAGCAGAGCGTAGTTCTTCCTTCTGTTCATCTTTGCCTGACAAGTTGGCACTGTTCATTCGGGTAGGGTAAACGAAGATGGCCGCCTTTATACACGACAGATGCAATGTTCTGCGGCTTCTGGTTGGTTAACCTTCTATTGGTGGACTATAAAGGGAGTTAAGTCATTTTGACTCGCTCACTAGTTACACAAAAAACTGTAACAGAAGTTACCTTACAAGCGTAGGAATGTGACTGAAGGTGAGATGCCGGTTCAGGACCAATAACATTGCATATGCTTATTTTTATCTCATCAAGAATCTCTAAATACATAGCAGAAACACTAAACTAGCTGTAATAATAATATTCAACATTCAAAATTACCTAGTTTGTCCGCAATGCTCGATTCTATGTTGCCATGAATAATCCTTCGGTTTCCTTTTTCAAATACCGTTTTTTTCTGATGAGCTTTGTAAAGGGTGAACTGTAGTTTAAGAAGAAAATCCAGTTATCTGTTTCATCGCTGATATTCAATGCGTTTCTTTGGAAAATTGAATGAACTTTTATCATCGTCACCATTATAATAATAATTATTAATATTATTATTATTTAGTGAAAGAAAAAAAGGGCACAGGCTGTAGTGTAATAGTATATGTGATATTGTTTAAAAAAAACTGATCTACTCAATAAAATCATAGTATAATTCTGCATGTTCCTTTGTTCCATAGATTGTTAACACGGCCGTTACGTCCTGCCATTACCTCAAAACTAATGGAGGATTGATCGCATTAAAAGTTGAGAAAGACATATAAAGAGACGCTGTTTGTTATGCTGACAGAAAGAAAGTATGAAAGAAAGAAGAAGAAAAAGTTAAAAATAGAGAAAGAAAAAGAAAAGAAAAATGTAAAGAAAGAGCGTAAGAAGGAAAGAAAGATTTAAAAAGGAATTAGAAAGAAAAGAAGAAACGAAATTGGAAAGAAAGAAAGAAAGAAAGAAAGAAGGAAAGAAGAAAAAAGTTAAAAATAGAGAAAGAAAAAGAAAAGGTAAAGAAAGAACGTTAAAAGGAAAGAAAGATTTAAAAAGCAATTAGAAAGAAAAGAGGAAACGAAATTGGAAATAAAGAAATAAATAAAGAAAGAAAGAAAGAAAAGTAAGACAGAAAGAAAGGAGGAAGGAAAGAAAGAAAGTTAAAAATAGAGAAAGAAAAATAAAATAAAAGGTAAAGAAAGAACGTAAAAAGGAAAGAAAGATTTAAAAAGGAATAAGAAAGAAAAGAGGAAACGAAATTTGAAATAAAAGAAAGAAAGAAAGTAAGAAAGAAAGAAAGAAAGAAAGAAAGAAAAAAGGAAAGAAAGAAGAAAGAAAGTTAAAAAAAGAGAATGAAAAAGAAAAGAAAAATGTAAAGAAAGTACGTAAGAAGGAAAGAAAGAAAGATTTAAAAAGGAATTAGAAAGAAAAGAGAAAACGAAATTGGAAATAAAAGAAAGAAAGAAAGAAAGAAAGAAAAGAAAGAAAGAAAGAAAGAAGCCATAACAATCTCAAGCATTTAACGACAGCTTCAGTGAAATGGAAAAGCTTGTAGTTTTCAAATTATTTCATTTGTACCCTCTTACATCTTTAAATAAAGACAGTTCCAATGCTTCTTATAGCAATATATGTTTAAGTTGTTAAGATAAAATATTAAACGACGCAATAGTGAAATTTCCACGGCTATTTTATTGTCGTGAAACTCGTAATGAGCTTCTTCAAATATTAACTTAAGAATCAGAAAATTGAAATAGGAAAACCATTAAATTTTAACGACTACTTTTAGATATTATTATTATTATTATTATTATTATTATTTGATAGATGTCTGCGAAGTTTGTATGAACGCCCCACAATGTCAATAAGAGGTCAATCAGCGCCATCGAGAGTTTATGGAGCATTTTATTTGAAGCCGATTTTTGACATTTATTGGAAAATCCAAACGAGAAAAACAGAAACGAGGAAAAAAAAGACGGGTTTTTATAATATGCAAATGGCTAAATCGATAAGTTAGTAGCCTAACGGTAAAAAGTAAAAGAATTTATTCGACATAAGAAGTTTTTTTTTTTTTAACCCTCGGCTCCACAGTGAAGTTCACTTCCACACAAAATTCTAATGCGTGCTCCTTTCGTCAAATTTTATATAGTCGGTCGAACAAATCAATTTATATATATATATATATATATATATATATATATATATATATATATATATATATATATATATATATATATATATATATATATATATAGATAGATAGATAGATAGATAGATAGATAGATAGATATGTATGTATATATTGTTTTATTACTCCTTAAGAAGAGGAACATATTCTCCACTAGCAAAAGAAGAATTTGTATTAGTACTACACACTAAAGAGAATAGTTAAGCATATCAAAACATGAGGGAAAAATTAATTCCTTTAAATAATATATGGAAATAATCATTCTTCACCTGATGAAGGTCACAAAACCCGAAACTTATGTAGTAAAAATATGGAAAATGAAGTGTAATATATATTTTTAAAATTTCACATTAGAACCAAAAACGTTTTCGAACTCTCTTTTCTCTTTTCAAAATAAATATATATATATATATATATATATATATATATATATACATACATACATATATATATATATATATATATATATATATATATATATATATATATATATATATATATATATATATAAATTTAATTTACATAGCAGACTGTTCATATCTATCTGCCAGGCTACCTGTCTAGCATAAACTGTTTATATCTATATCAGAGTATTTTTATATCTTTCTCTATCTCCGTCTCTTTCTCTCGATATATATATATATATATATATATATACACGTGTTAGTACTCTAATTTTTCTCTGTATATATATTTATGTATAGACTTATATTAAATGCATTATTTACCTTATAGATAGATAGATAGATAGATAGATAGATAGATAGATAGATAGATAGATAGACAGACAGATAGATATGCAAGAATATACAAAAATATGAAGAAACTGAGATAGATAGATACATAGATAGACAGGCAGAATGATAGATATTGAAGATACTGAGTTAGATAGATCGATATATATATATATATATATATATATATATGTATGTATGTATGTATATAGATATATATATATATATATATATATATATATATATATATATATATATTGCACGTAAAATCCTCATTGAGAGAATGTTTATAAAAATACATAGATATTTACCTGTCTGTATTCGAAAATTAACTGATAATTCACTGTCTTCAAACAGTTCATACATACAGCCGTCTATCTTAGATATATTTACGAAAATTGACAAATACCAGTAAATTATACGTTGCAATCAAACACTACTTTATCGCGCGTATGTGCACAGAATTTTCCCAGTGTAAAACGAATGTCAGCGAATTGGATCACTGATCGGACGAGATAAATATTTTTGTAAACGTTAACATAATATAGGCTACTGCGCAGAAATTACGGGACGAGATACACACCTGTGGATGGCCGGAAAGTATGTCGGGTGACAACAAATGGGAAAACTAGTGCGAATAGAAAACATGAAAATTCGACGCAGAACTACAAATAAATAATTATTTTATCATATTGGGAGCATCTATCTATCTATCTATCTATCTATCTATCTATCTATCTATCTATCTATCTGTCTGTCTGTCTGTCTGACTGACTGTTCGTTCCTCTTTATACACATATAGATCCATATATGTGTATCTCTATATATCGTGAGCTTAAGTTACGCCCAGTCATATAAAAAATAAAATATTGTCCAGTGTAATATATATATATATATATATATATATATATATATATTTACATACATACATATATATATATATATATATATATATATATATATATATATTACATTTTATACATATTTATATGTCTATGAGCATTTATTTCTTTAAATATACGCATAGACAAATTTAAATGAGTAATACCCGCGCATCTTTCTCTATATATCTATCTACCTATATATTTGCTGCTCAACATGCAGAATAATATATATATATGTATGTATAGATATATATATAAATATATATATACACATATATATATATATATATATATATATATATATATATATATATATATATATATATATATATATATGAAAATTATATATATATATATATATATGAAATGAAAATATGGTTTTATAGGCATGCTATATTTACTGGTAAAAGTTATGCATCTCACAGATAAGACGCATGTAAATATAAAATGCATCGTTGCTTCTTTAAATATTTTCTACATCACAGTGAAAATCTTCATACAAATTGTCCATCCCTCTATAGAAAACTCTGCTGATGCTTAGGTGGAAATGTCACAAGATTTTAATCCTAAAATTATTGCCTTAAGGATCCCTTAAATTTCAACTGGCTTAAGTTAAATTAATTTTTAAAATATGAGTTTAAAGATATGTATGTATTACCAATTTCTTAATTCTTTTTTTCATTCAGAGCAAGGGGAGAATTTTTAACCTCATTTAATTTTACTTTCAATTTTGTTTAATATACAGTATTTATTGAATAATGAACAAGAGTCCGCCTAATAATTTACATAATAGCTAAGTGCAAAGAAATCGTAAAAATAATGGAATACTACACAGGTCAGCCGGTAGATATATATGCATATATTTGTAAAGTTAGATCCACATACACACACGCACATACACAGACACACGCATATATATCTATATCTATCTATCTATATATATAAAAGGCAGGATATGTGTGTGTGTAACGAATGCACGGCCGCAATTTTCGACAGATTTGCACCAAAATTTACATGCACATGCTCCAAGTTAGCGGGAAGGCCAAGACCGACTTTGTATTTCCCAACTTCCATCGATAGTGGAAATAATCGATTTTTTCATGCTTCTACGGAAGTTTTCATGTACTTTGCGGCCATTTTCTACTGGCCAGAGTGAGAGCTTATAGCTGGCTGCCACGAATAGGCAGGAAGATTCTATTGACCAGCGTGAGAGTCAACAGCTGACTGACACGAATGTTAACTAGCATGCAAAAAAAATCGATAGCTGCATTCGTCACAAGTGGGAAAAATTTAAATCTGCATGGCACTTTACTCCAATTGGCTCATTCGCTTGCTTAAACTCAACGTTGATTCTGATACCGCAGAACTCGGTTGGGTGTGAAAAAGTAATTGTTGTTAACATTCTTTTTTCATTCGGTTTTTTCTGTTACGAGTCCTTTTTTAAAGCTGATCGTTTTGTGTTCATTTTGTTTAGTTCTTTTTTCGTAACAGATTTAATGTTTAGTATAGAGCTTAGAAAAAAATTCGCAGTATGAGATAGGCAAGAAGTAAGGCATGTAGCAACATCAGCACGGCAAAAGGGCACTCCTTTAAAGGCAAGGAAGGGGGCAAAAATATTCTAAGTCAAAGGGATAAAGCGATTGCTGTATGAGTCGTACGATTTTTAAATCAAGAACAGGCAACGCCAGGCCATGCTGCTAATATACATACACACACATATATATATATATATATATATATATATATATATATATATATATATATATATATGTATGTTTTGAGATGATGTTATTGATGAGTAAATAAACAAGAACGGCAGACAATTTCACTTCCGTTATGCAACATATCATTCAAAAACTGGAAAAATATAAAAAATCAAATAGGCTGTTGGTTGGATTTCACAAAAGATTTTTATCCATTTCACCCCAAGCAAGAGGGAAAAAAGCCACTAAGGCGCAAGGGCTTACTGAGAGTAAAGGAAACTCAGAAAACATTATTGAGAAGAGAGAGCGATGAAATAACTGGATTAAAAAAAAATTAAACAGATGACGATTGACATTGCGCTTAAATTTAAATTTTACGTTCGCTAAAATTACAATATATGATCAATATACAGACTGCATTTTCATAGTAACGCAAAATCACAGACGAAATTTTAAAAACATACCCTTACGAATTGTACATAATACTAGACTGCATTTACTTGACGATTTTGTCGACTCTTATCTTCCCAATGTTACGATAAAATGACACGACGTAAATCGACTGGCTCAATACTAAGAGACAGGAAAAATCATATATATATATATATATATATATATATATATATATATATATATATATATATATATATATATTTTTATCATATAGACAAAACTATTTTACTCACTACAAAGATGCAACTTGGTTTCAATGCATTTCAACTGCACTTCGACGGATTGCTTAATCATAGGCGTACTTCGTGGCCGAAAGGACATAAACACGTCAGATCTAACGATGATTTTCAATTCAGCTTATTCAAATTTTAGTGCATTTAAAGCAATGCCAGCCTATTAAGATCTGTCTAATCACGCCCCTATACTATCTACCTATCTATCTTTGGCACCTCGAGATGGTGTAATGATTAACAAGCTTGTATCGCTAGAACAATTACGACTGTGTAGTGAGTTCAATTCTCCCTGGGTACCCCTTATTTTCGGCCTTGTGCCACATACAAGCTACGCTGGAAAAATCGCTTTCTATCTATCTATCTATCTATCTATCTATCTATCTATCATCTCGATCCTGCCTTAGATTATTATACGCCATTACGGAATATTTAACAATTCTAAATTTAGATTTTGTTCAAGATCAGATGCACCTATATATATGTATATATATATATATATACATATATATATATATATATATATATATATATATATATATATATATATATATATATATATATATATATATATATATATATATATATATCTGAATCGATGTTGCCTAAGATAATGACGTATATCTTACGTTCGCTAGTAAATTGGTTTGATAGGCTGGTTTAATTTTATAGTGCAAGACATTGATTTCACCATAATATAAATATATATATATATATATATATATATATATATATATATATATCGTGAGAGAGAGAGAGAGAGAGAGAGAGAGAGAGAGAGAGAGAGACCATGTCTATTTCGACAACAAGAATTCCTTCAAACACGTTTGGCTTATTAAAATCGACAAGTTCTGTCTATCCAGATTTTTATGAACTTTCTCAAATTTCCGAATTCATAACCTTGTAAAAGAATGTATTCGTGAAAAACAATCAATAAATAAGCATGAACTTCGGTAAATTAATCGATTATATAAAATAACTAATTCCGAAATTTGAGAAAGTTAATAAAAAAAAAAGGAAATTTTGGACTTTTCGCTATTATTATCCAAAGAAACATGTATATATTACCTTATAATTTGCTATATTTATGCGAGGAGAGTAAGGACTATCACAGAGAGAGGGTCTGTAGATAGTGAGGACATAGAAATCAAAACTATATCACTTTCACGGCTCAAGTGATCATCAGATCGTTTATCAGAAGCTAATAGACACACATACATACATATGATTTTTTGAAAAAGAATGATTAAAAAAAAAAGAAATTTAAAAAGATAATTATTATAAACTAGGATCTACTTGTGTATTGAGCACTGTTTTTTAAAAATAAAAAAAATACTAAAGAACTTCGGATTATCAATCTAACGGTCCTTTCCTATTTTATCAATATTTTTGCATACATACATATATATATATATATATATATATATATATATATATATATATATATATATATATATATGTGTGTGTGTGTGTGTGTGTGTGTGTGTGTGACAGTTTTGTGTTTATTTTCTCTCAGAAATGAAAGCAACTATACGAAGCTGATAACGGTTCATGATCCAACATAATTGACATAAAATAACATTTATCCGTTATATTTAATATGTTTGAATATATATATATATATATATATATATATATATATATATATATATATATATATATATATATATATATAATATATATATATATATATAGATAGATAGATAGATAGATAGATAGATAGATAGATAGATAAACAATATCAAATCCGTAAGTGGAGAAGATAATCCAAGTCGTTATTTTTAACATAAAATATTAAAGAGATAGATCCGTAGAGAGCTCAATATATAGACGGCAGAGCAATATGATATATATATATATATATATATCAAGGAAAAGATTAACTCATCACGAAAATACGGTAAAAGATCATGAAATAATTATTATAAATACTTCCATGGTAACTGTTCGAATAAGACCTTTGCTAGGGTGCCTAGACTTTATGAATTTAAGCGCAATACTAGACTGGCGCCGAGGTCTTATCAATTTAAAATTGAGCTACCTCGGTGTAGACGTAACTTCTATGCTAACAATTTCTTATCTCGCACTTCTCGCTTGTGGACCTCCCTCCCAGATCCTTGCTTTCTAACCAACTTTAATATGCAAAACTTTAAATGCCCTGTCAATCGCTATCTACTTATTTCCAGATTGCTCTGTTCCTTTCTACCCATTCCTCCACACCTTGCAACCCCTTGCATGCAACCCCTGATTTATATATATATATATATATATATATATATATATATATTATAATAATAATAATAATAATAATAATAATAAGGCTTAAACACTAATATTCCACGGTCATAATTTATTCCATTGGAATCGTAAATACGATCCAATTCATCAGACCCACAAATTCAAAAAAAGAAAACAGAAAAAACAACTCCGGAAATAAAAACAGAATTTAGAGAGAGTTATAGGAGGAGGGAGATCAAACCTTAACAGAGAGAATTTTAGGAGAGGTGGGTTGTAGGGGTTTAAGTAAGAGAAAATGTTGTCGGATGTCTAATGCATATGTAAATTACCACTAATATATATATATATATATATATATATATATATATATATATATATATATATATATATATATATATATATATGATCTGGCAGCTCGTCTACAGTCGCTTTCTCACAGACGTACCGTGACTTCCCTCTATCTCTTCTAGAAGTATTTTCACGACACTTGTTCTGACAAGCTACTTTCACTGGTTCCCGGACAACATAAGTTTAAACGTGCTACCAGGCTGGCATCTCGGTCCCAACCTTTCACTGCCGAAACTGTTAAATGTAACCGCCTCTTCTACTCAAACAGCTTCTTCTTCCGCACTTCCCACCAGTGGAACTCCTTCCCTTACTTGCTTCCCTTACTATAATCTTCAGATATTCAAGTGTAATATCAATCGACATCTGACAACCTGAGATTGTCCCCCGTCCTTCTCTGTATCCATTCTCAAACACACCTCTTTACTCTTATCCTCAATCCTCTATAACCCTATATATATATATATATATATATATATATATATATATATATATATATATATATAAGTGAACATTGAAGTCAACACTCAGATGACTCTGAGTTTTGACTTCAATGTTCACTTTCATATTGATATTTACATACGGTCTATCTCTGATATTGAGCACTTTATCCCATAAATATAGCACACATTAAAATTATATTTCTTCATATATATATATATATATATATATATGTATATATATATATGTGTGTGTGTATAATGTGCAGGTATAAGTGCAGAAAATAGAAAAGAACACGTTGGGTGCATAATCCGAGTTCCTTAGTATTTTTGTTTTATTTTAAGAAGACAGTGCTCTATACAGAAGTAGAGCTTTATTATAATAATATTTTGTTTCGCTACATAAAGTTTCTCATGTTTCAAAACGAGAGCCCAAAACCATCCAAATAATTATTAAAATTAAATTGAATTGAGGTGTTTCTTCCCGTTTCATCTTCAAGCGAAATTTTAGGTTTCTTAAAATTTCACTGGACCAAATACACTCAATTCAATTTAATTTCAATATTTGATGGTTTCGGCTCGTTTTGGAAACATGAGAACTTTATGAAGGAAGGAATCATATTTTTAAATAAAAAATATTATATATATATATATATATATATATATATATATATATATATATATATGACTAAAAAACTTTTTCCCTGTTCTGTCTCTCGTCAGTTATGTTTGATTTTTTGACCACGTAGTTACATAGTCAGCTTAGTCTTTTTTCCTCTGTTAACAGACGACATGCTAATGAACATGTGAGCTGGAGTTCGTAGATTTTTTTGCCCTTCCAATGTCTTAATGATTTTTTTACGTTCATATTGTTCTATTATTAAAAAATGAGCGCAAACGGCCCTAAATTTGAAAATCGATCAAAAGTCATACCCCCTCCTCTTTGCAGCACTCTTTGTAATTTTCTCTGTTTTGTCTCGATTCTTTCTTCCGTTATTGATACTTTTCCCCTTTAGTTCATGTCTACCTCATCGCAAACTTTCCTTGTCTTACAAGGTCTTAATTCAGACACCCTCGACATTGGTCAACATTTGAAAAACACTGCGCTACACATTATGAATCTCATTTTTTGGATGGATCCTAACTTCTGGGGACTACGTGCAAAAATAAAATAGTTTAGGCTACAAAAGAAGCGAAATTCGATATTTAAAATTTGCTGAGATTTCGAACGTAACACGATCATACTATTTGCAAATTAATCTAGCAACCGATCCGTTCATACAACTGCAGTTATTCTGGAAAAGGACCCGAACCGAAGAACACCTTACAGCTGATGAACAGACACGGAATAAGTAAGGATCGACGCTAGTGGACATGTGGATGAGAGGGTTATGACATTTTCTTCACGTATAAATTCTCGAAGATGTATAGGCACGTTTTCTAACTATTAAGAGCATCATTTGCGCGGACGACGAGAGTGGCGCGATTTCATATGATCAGATAGGCAGTATCAAATAAGTGTGAATTAGATTAACAGATAGGTAAGGATTAATGTAGGTATATAATATGAATAGAGCCTCATATATAGACAGCTAGAAAAAGATAGTAGCCAAATATGTACAGACGTATCTCTCTCTCTCTCTCTCTATATATATATATATATATATATATATATATATATGTATGTATGTGTGTGTGTATGTAGTACACGCACACAGAGCGAGAGGAAGAAAATGAATTTTGAATAGATATATCCATTTGAATAGAATTGTATATCTTATATATATATATATATATATATATATATATATATATATATATATATATATATATATATATATATATATATATATATATATATATATATATATATATATAGATAGATAGATAGATAGATAGATAGATAGATAGATAGATAGATATGAAAATACTACAATTATAGGGACAACAACAAAAAGTGAGAGAAAACGGGAAAGCTTTCGATTAGATTGATAGTGAATAGAATTAGATAGATAGATAGATAGATAGATAGATAGATAGATAGATAGATAATGAACAGAATTAGATAGATAGATAGATAGATAGATAGATAGATAGATAGATAGATAGATAATGAACAGAATTAGATAGATAGATAGATAGATAGATAGATAACGAACAGAATTAGATAGATAGATAGATAGATAATGAACATAATTAGATAGATAGATAGATAGATAGATAGATAGATAGATAGATAGATAGATATAACGAACAGAATTAGATAGATAGATAGATAGAAAGATGAATAGATAGATAGATAGATAGATAGATAGATAGATAACAGAACAGATATTAGATAGATAGATAGATAGATAGATAGATATGAAAATACTACAATCGTAGAGACAACAACAAAAAGTGAGAGAAAACGGGAAAGCTTTCGATTAGATTGATAGTGAATAGAATTAGATAGATAGATAGATAGATAGATAAATAGATAGATAGATAGATAGATAGATAGATAATGAACATAATTAGATAGATAGATAGATAATGAACAGAATTAAATAGATAGATAGATAGATAGATAGATAGATAGATAGATAATGAACAGAATTAGATAGATAGATAGATAGATAGATAGATAGATAGATAGATAGATAGATAGATAGATAGATAGAAACAGGCTAACAGATTGTGAGAGATTAGCCCTAAGAGAAAAATATAGGGGGGGGCTGGAGGTGGAGGAGTAAGTGATATCTTTCTTCCCTTCCTTTTGTTGTTGCTCTTATCTTAGATGCACATAAAATTCAATATTTACTTTATCCTATATCTACGAAAATTTATTTTGCTAGATACGAACGATTTAGCCAGCACTAAGACATTGGTAGATCAATACAGAAATAGAGAACCACGTCTACCCACACACACGCAGACAGACACACGTGCACAGCGACACACATGCACAGAGACACACCGACGCATGCATGAACACATATCTGAATATTCTGATAGATAATTTTAGATAGATAAACATATGTAGATATTGATTTTAAAGAGATACATACATTAGACTTTATCTATAAAGAGAATTATCTATATCCCCTATCTTCACTCATATATATATATATATATATATATATATATATATATATATATATATATATAAGTGAATATTGAAGTCAATACTCCAGAGGCTACGGTCTGTTTCATGCTAGGCGCAATCGCCCTGGCATGAAATAGATTATCGCCTCTAAGTATTGACTTCAATGTTCACTTTATATTTACATACGCTCTATCTCAGATATTGAGCACTTTATCCCATAAATATAGCACATCGTAAAACTATATTTCTTCATATATATATATATATATATATATATATATATATATATATATATAGAAGGAGAATAC
>CAHIKZ030004818.1:92500-95000 GCA_903632075.3 Acanthosepion pharaonis | reverse complement strand
CTATTTATTTTATGTAAATTCTTTTCATAACGTCTGATAAGTTTAAAAACATTATCATTGAACAAAGAAAGAAATTCACAATATTGATCCATATTTTTTAATACAATCTAACATTTCGGCTTTATATGTTGTAATTGACATCTTTGATAATGGCTTATGTAAGCTTAGAATGTATTAAAAAATATAGATCAATATTGTGGATTTCTTTCTTCGTTCAATGATAATGTTATTAACCTTATCAGACGTTATGAAAAGAATTTACATAAAATAAATAGACAACACTTGTCTATATTACTTAATGAGACGTGTATGAATATATATATATTAGGTTGGTGCAAAAATAATGACGTAATAATGTCGTTTTGACGTTAAAAATACGTCAAAAACGACATTGTTGCGTCATTATTTTTGCACCAACCTAATATTTCTATGTTTCTATTGCCTCTTGAATAAAGTCAAATGTCATGTTCAATTTTACATCGCTTTCCACACACACAACTCAACACACCCGCGAACGCGCGCACACGCAGATGAAGGCTTATATACGATGCAAGTAAAACAGAGTTTAGAGAATATTATAATAAAATATACAGGTATATAAATCTAAAAGATTTTGATTATTGTGTTATCCGATGTTATCTTTGCAATATTACTCTGATAATGAAATAAAACACCTTACACAAACATAGTTACTTCTCAACTAAAATTACTCCCTTGTCAATGCACTTAATACGGTGTAGAGTATAAGAAATATGGGTTGAAAATTATACAGTGAAAATCAATCTTCATTAGACATTACTCTGATAACGAAATACAGCCCCTTACACAAAAATAGTTACTTTCCAACTAAATATCTACTCCTTTGTCAAGGCCCTTAATACGGTGTCCAGTATAAGAAATATGGATTGAAAATTATGCAGTGACAATCAGTTTTTGATGGACTCTAAATATTTATTAATATATATATGTATTCACCCACCAAAGTTAAGCAACCTAGATAGATAGATAGATAGATAGATAGATAGATATGAACAAATTGGAATAGATAGAGAGGATACGTAATGACTGGGAGAGATTGAATGTATAGGTGGTGTAATGGATAACGGGCGGAATTGGAAACCGGAGAGGCGGGTTCCAATTCCAGTGGTGTTCATTATATCCACATACGCTCAAATACCTTTGGGGGAGGTGTAAATCCACCTCTTCTTCCCCCTAGCTAGGGGTTAATTAGTAGGACTTGTATCAGTAAATCGTTATTATCTACAAAAAAAATTTTAGAAAAAAAAATTCCCTGTAAAAGATTGATAAGCCTCAAAAAACAAAACCAATCATAAACACACACATGTATATATATATATATATATATATATGTGTGTGTGTGATTGGTTTTGTTTTATATATATATATATATTTGTGATTGGTTTTGTTTTTATATATATATATATATATATATATATATATATATATATATATACATCTCGAATTATTTTTAACAAACATTTAGATAGATAGATAGATAGATAGATAGATAGATAGATAGATAGATAGATAGATATGCAAAAGACTTGACAGACATATATATATGAAAAGACATATTATGTCCGTGTGCACGTGTGTGGCGGAGACAGTAATATTGATTTAAATATAGATAGATAGATAGCTAGCTAGCTAGCTAGCTAGCTAGCTAGATAGATAGATATTAAATTGGGATAGATAGCTAGATAGATAGATAGATTGATAGATGCGATTATTTTTTTTTTAGTGACTTTATCCAAATTAGGTAAGAATGTTTTAAATTAGTAATGTTATTTCTACTAAATTTTATTTCTACAAAAAGTAATTAATATTTGTCCGCAAATTTGTATTTGAATTTTTTCAGATAAAAGAAAAAAAAATTGTTACCTTTCTTTCTTTCTCTTTCTCCCTTTTTCATTGTCCTCTCTCTTCTTCACTTCTCTGTTTCTCTCTCTCTTTCCAGTGCGCACGCGCGCACTCACACACATACACACATGTGTGAGTCATTCAATTTCAAATTCACTGCAGTAATAACATTTTTCATAAGAAGCGATTTTAGAATAGATTTGCGATTATCCTTACGTGACCTGTACTTAAAATACCGTTTAAATATGCCATCACCAATCGACTTTGTCATAAATTAATCTCGCGTGCTTCCTACAAGGAGTGTCTAAATAATCGGGTAGGGTGGCTTTGTTTCTTAATATGCAAGAAAAAAGCCGGTCTTAATAAAAGGAGAGAATCGGGAAATCATTTAAACATTCAAAAAGTTCGAAATTAATAAACGGGGTAGTCAAAAAATAAACGAATAAATAAAAATAAATTATAAATAAACGAATAAATAAATAAATAAATAAATTATAAATAAACGAATAAATAAATGACAAAGTAAAAAAATTCTGTGTAACGCGTTTCGACCTCTAAAAAGACTTCATCAGAGTAAATAAATTCTTTTTTTGTTTGTTTGTTGATGATGGAATTATAT
>CAHIKZ030004818.1:80000-87500 GCA_903632075.3 Acanthosepion pharaonis | reverse complement strand
ATATATATATATATATATGTGTGTGTGTGTGTGTGTATGTATGTATGTATGTATGTATATTTATATACATATATACAAGTATATATGTGTGTGCATATATACAAACACACAGACACACACATATTAGCCAAGTGATTTAAATCTTTTCAAAATAGGAGAAAATTTCTGCAGTTTGCTATAAATCATGCTTTTATGAACATGTATATTTACAGTTTTCAGAATTAAATCTTGCAGACTGTTTTGTACACGAAGCTTTATTATTATTATTATTTAAAGTGGGAATATACATTTGGGTGATTGTGTTATCAAATCATTGAAGTGGGAAGGGCCTGCCAGCTTGAATTGCCATTAAAATCAACATAGTAAATACTGGTGATTAGCCAAAAGTTGAAGGACTGTGAAAAAACCGGGAAGCCGAAGGCAAAATCATGTCAAAAAAATTATCGACCCTTTCTGTGAAGAGAAATTATGACAAAAAAAAAACAAAACAATTAGAATCATCTTAATTTTATGTGTGCGAGAAATTAGTATGAAAAAATAAAATTTACAGTTATACGAACACATACACATATATAGGTAGATAGATAGATAGATAAAGAGAGAGAGAGAGACAGATAGAGATAGATAGATAGATAGATAGATAGATAGATAGATAGATAGATCTCTACATATTAGGATCTATTTCTATCTATCTGCCTATGATGCTTTATTTATAATAAGACAGGATTGATATAGATATTTTCTACATCAATCCTGATCCTACCAATACATATATATATTTATATGCGTGTGAGCGTATCAATTATTGTGTTTCACAAAATATTTGTGAAACACCGACTATGAACAAGATAAATGAACATTTAATTTTAATTTTATCAGAAGACTAATTTTATCATATATATATATATATATATATATATATATATATATATATATATATATTATTATTTATAAAAAATTATAACATAAGTATGTTATAAAGTCACTAAAAATAGCCATTTTGTTTCAACACACTCAGTGTCTCAATTTTTTTATAAATAATAATTATATCTGCCCTACTTTGTATTGAGCACTCTTTTAAGAAAAGTAATTGTTGGTTATTGGAATTAATTCCGTATATACTAATTATATACTTGGGTATATATATATATATATATATATATATATATATATATTATTCGTATATGTTATTTATATATATATACCGGCGAGGAAAAATTTTATACCTCCGTTATTTTATAATTGAGCACTAATTTATTAAAACACCATAATTCAATGTGCAATATTAATATATATATATATATATATATATATATATATATATATATATATTATTATTTTTGTTGCTATATATATATATAATATATATAAAAATAAATATTTCGACATATATACACATACATTTATATATATTTTTTATTTCTATTTAACGTATATATACTTGTATATATACATACATACTTATATATTAATTTTATTTTTTACTATGACTATATTTTTCAAAGTAATATTCATATATATACCTACATACGATCGTAAATTCATGGGAATTCATGGACCATCCGATAATCAGCTGTATTCGCAGATTCAGACGCTTAAAATAGTGAGTTCGATTAAATTGTACTTCATAAATAATTCTATAAAATCAATACGATTTAAAATTACGTAAATTTTGGGGTATATTTATATGTATCATTACATTCACTTTTATCTGAAGAAATCAGTTATAACTACAATTGTATCTGTAAATGGAAAATATGAATAAAGTCAAAAAGAAAACTTATTTTAAACGACGCGTTTCGTCCTCTGATGGACTTTATCAAGGCAAACCTGAGGATTTTTTTTTTGCAACAAAAAACAAAAGTAAAAATGTCGTTAGCTTTTCAAAATGTTTATGTTTATTCATGAGCGTCTCATAAACGTGTCGATTAAGAATAGTTTTCCTTTCGCCTTTATTCACACATAAACACACACGCACACACATATATATTTGTGAGTATGTATATATGAACATTTATATATCTATGTGTGAGTGTATGTATGTATGTATGTATGTTTACAAATGTATTTTATCTCTGTTTTAAAATTTCCTATATACATTGAATAAATTAAGTCAATTTTCACTTGTCTATGTAAATATTTGTGTGTATCATTATATATATATATATATGTACAAACATATATATGGGTGGCTTGAGTGTTGACTTCTGATATAGAGCACTTTATCCCATAAATATAGCACACCTTAAGAGTATATTTCTTCATATATATATATGTTTTGTGTGTGTGTGTGTGTGTGTGTGTGTGTGTGTGTGTGTGTGTGTGTGTGTGTGTGTGTGCGCGCGTGTGTGTGTGTGTAGTATAAATTACAATCGAATATATGTTATGGAATCTTATAAAACTGTTAAGAAAGAGTGGCATTATGAAATGTTTCTTATTAAATTTATATATCTTGGTCTGTCCATATCTATCTATCTATCTATCTATCTATCTATCTATCTATCTATCTATCTCATTCCGTTAATATCTATCTATCTATCTATCTATCTATCTATCTATCACAGAGTCTGTTCATATCTATCTGTTTATCTATCTATCTATCTATCTATCTATCTATCTATCTATCTATCTATCTATCTATCTCATTCCGTTTATATCTATCTCATTCTGTTAATATCTATCTATCTATCTATCTATCTATCTATCTATCTATCTATCACAGTCTGTTCATATCTATCTAAATCTGTTCATTATCTATTTATTTCACTATCATTCTCTCTCTCTCTCTCTATATATATATATATATATATATATATATATATATGTGCGTGTATATATATGTGTATATATATGTATATATATATATATATATATATATATATATATATATATATATATATATATATATATATATATGTATATATATATACAATCGTATTATATTAGGTAGCATATATTTTATATTATAAAGAGGTAATCTACAATGAATAAATTAGCAATATTAATGTAATGTTAATGGCGAATTCTCGTAAATAAAATTATTGTCAGATACACCAGATCCATTTGACAACAATTTTATACATAGGATCACGTCATTCAATGGATCGTTAGTAAGTTAATGCTTATATTAACTCTGTTAGCGAAGAGAATTCGCCATTAACAAATATATATACACAGACATACACACACATATATATACACACATGCATATACACACACATACACATATATAACTATACATACATACACATATGTATACACACATATATTTATACACACAGACACACATATATATATACACACATATATATACATACACACGCACACATATATATATATATATAATATATATATATATATATAAACACATACTATGCTAGATTTTTAATGCATTTTAATTTTGCTCGATAAAATTGCTATTAATCAACAAAAAAACTGGTACAATTTTAAGGCTACATTATTACGACAAGTATTCAATATGAATTTCAGCTAAAAATAATTGCTTCACGAGAAATATTTACGATATCTAATTTGGCCTCAAGAGACTTTATTTTGCAAATCGAGTGTTGCTAATCTTATCGTAAATGAATACATAATAAATATTTTGGGGAACATCGTTGTTATTACATATTTTTCAGTTTCATATCCATAAAAATTCCTATGAGTTGTAAGAACGATGTAACCTCAGAAGTAAAACAATCTCTTGTAAAATCTTTGAATGATGCGAAAAGACGAAAAAGTTTAACGCAGATCAGTTCAGCCATGTGCCATGCGTGATACGCGCTTAGGCGATCATGTATCTTTCGATACATGACTGACGAGGCAGTTCTTTCCCCCGCAGAATGTTGCCATTTCTTTCTACAGTAGACCAGTTGCCATACACGGCTCTAGAACCCGGTCTGTCCTGCTATTTACCCATAGCTGAGGGGAGAAGAGGATTCATACCTTTGCAAAGAGTTTTAGCACGTAAGTGAATGTAATGGATTCGACTGGAAAGTCAGTCAGTTATGTGCCATGCGGGATACACGCTTGGGCGATCATGTATCTTTCGATAAATGACTGACGAGGCAGATTTTTTTTCCAGCAGTAGGTTGCCATTTCTTTCTGCAAGGGTATTAGCACGTAAGTGAATGTAATGGATTCGACTGAAATTCGAACTCGGCTCTCCGATTCCTCAATCCGAGCCGCAATCCATTACTACACCATGATAAGTCAGTTATGTGACATGCGTGATACACGCTTAGGCGATCATGTATCTTTCGATACATGACTGACGAGGCATTTTCCCCGCAGTAGGTTGCCATTTCTTTCTACGGTAACCCAGTTGCCATCCAAGGCTATAGAACCTGGTCCGCCCTGTTACTTACCCATAGCTGGTCGGGGGGAGAAGAAGAGGATTCATACCTTTCCCAAGGGTATTAGCCCGTAAGTGAATATAATGGATTCAACTGGAATTCGAACTCGGCTCTGATTCGTCATTCAGAATTGCTATCCATTACTCGAATAAATATTTTAAAAAATGGCTTTAAGAATGTCACGAAAATGATTTTGGAAAAATTGAAAATTTTATAAACAAG
Organism: Acanthosepion pharaonis; assembly: GCA_903632075.3. NCBI lineage: Eukaryota > Metazoa > Mollusca > Cephalopoda > Sepiida > Sepiidae > Acanthosepion > Acanthosepion pharaonis. Next base: position 82,923 of record CAHIKZ030004818.1, on the reverse strand, counting down.
CAAAAATGTATTAAACTTCAACAAAAAATTGAAAAAAAAACAAAACAAAACAAAATGTTTGCGAATGTAAACTGAAAAGTTGAAGAATATTAAGAAAATTGACAATCACGATGAACAGATGACCGCTCAGTGCAGTACCGTGCCTTGAGAGGATACTAGGCCTCAAACTCACACCTGACCTCAGGTGGAATTCCTATATACGATACAACGCTAAAAATGCAAGTAAAAAGATCGGCTCCCTGCACCCCTCCACTAAGTAACCGATTCCTTATGCTAGCCTCTACCTTTACAAGAGGTTATATCAGGCCGAAAATGGAGTACTGTTGCCATATTTAGGCCTGAGCTGCCCAGATCTCACTTTCCTGTCTTTCTAGAGTTTAAAAGCGTCTCCGTGTCTGTGTTGGAAAAGAATTATTTTCCACCTTCCAACATCTCTCACGGGCGGGATATGGCGAGACTCTCACTGCTGTTTCCACAGAAAGTACTCGGACGAACTACATTCCTTGATTCCTCCAGGTCTAATCTTCACGGCTAGGGCCCGTCAGGTCACTCAGTAGCAAACCACCTACTTTCCCTCTGTATCGTATAGGCAAGAAGTAAGTTCGACACAAGCGCTTCCCGCGAACCACTGCCCTATCGAACAGACTTCCAAGAGGATGTTTCCCCGATCATTGCAATCTTAACCTGTTCAAGTCTAGAGTCAACCGTTATCTTCCCCTTCTATCCATATAAACTAGCCCCTTAACGTAACCGTCTATCTCGAGATCCCGGTAAAAAAAGAAAAAAGAAAAAGCGACCAGATTACCACCTTTAAGTGAGCATCACAAATAGAAACGTGTAAGTTGGGCGAAAAACTGCATGGAAACTGATTTCTTAAAGATAATTTTGAAAGATGAATGTAGAGCTATATTAGTTGATATATTGGTTCTATTAGAAATTGGTGCCTTCATGGAAATAGTCAACAAACACGACTTAAAATAGGATAGAGTACAAGGATTGTTGTTTGTAAACTTTAGGTTCTTTCAAATAGGAAAATGATATTAAAGCAAGGAATTATGGTTAAGTTTTTAGACAAGACGTTTTTATAGCGATACAGTTCAGGACGAAGAAGCTTTATACTGAAGGGTATATTCATGAGATACAGTAGTCTTTAAAATTCTGCAAAATTTTATATTATTCCTTTTGCTAAAAAAAAGTGGGGTTTAAAGACACCAAATTAATAAAATGGATCCCAGCATCTCCAGATATCGATCATTTTTGTCGTCATCATTTAAATAAGAAGATCTCTGGCGATCGATAATTTTTTTCAAGAGACGATAAAGTCAAAAGAGAAGAAAAGTTAGCAAAATCAATAATGAAAGACTAACAAATGCTTCAGAATATCAAGGAGCTTATAATAGTTTGTAAAATAATAAAATAATTTAATCAAGTTTATCGGAAGGCGTTAAACAGACCTTCTATAATATATATATTATTGTGATTTTTTTTTGTAGAGGGAGGGAGAATTATTTATAAACAAAATATAAAATAAAATTCTTCTTTGCTTGCAGAATAAAACCTGCACCCTCCCCCATTTTTATTATCAACATTCTTTATAATTTTCGGTATTAGAACCTGAAACTGACTCGAGATATTGCCCATGTAAATATACACTGATAATTTTACCTACATTGGTTGGTAAATGCCAGCTTTTTAATAAGATAACGTTATGAAACGTATGACAAAGTGTAAAAAGATTTCGTATGACGCGTTTAAAAGCCGAAATATATATATATATATATATTATATATATATATATATATATATATATATATATATATATATATATATATATATATATATATATAACAGAGGACAAAAAAGTGGTCGTCTGTCATTTCAACCCAGGTGAGGTAAAAGTATTTGTTTGATTATTAATTATATTGCTCTGTATATATAAAAAAAACATCAAGCTCTTTTTGTGGATCAGCTCTAATAATTTCATAATACTTTGATCCACTTACTCGGATCCAACGAATTTATATATATATATATATATATATATATATATATATATATATATATATATATATTATTATTATGTTGTGTGTGTAATTAAACATAATATTTAGTGAATACTCGTATTTGTGTAGTAGACACTCCGTTGGTTTATTAAACAGCATAGATGTGTGCTCGCTCTTTTATTCATCTATCTAATAAGATTTCCCGAATATGCAAGCCGTTAAACGAAAAATAAAACATTTAATAAATAAACGCAAATACGTGTATCCACTAAAAATAACGTTTAAATTTTTAAAAATCTATCAGATTAATAAATAAAAAATCTATCACTACTTTTCACATATATATATATATATATATATATATATATATATATATATATATATATATATATATATATATATATATATATTTAAGAAAAGAGCAGATATTTTATATATAGTGCTCAATATTAAAAAAATATTAACATAATGTTAAAAATAGACCGTTTTTGATATTATATGAAAAGATTACTTAACTTTTAAATATCAATTTTATGAAGTTTCTTGGTAAAATTTCAGTCTTCGAAGTCGGGATAAAATTGATATTTAAAAGTTAAGTAATCTTTTCATATAATATCATATATATGTATGTATATATAAATCATTTTATTGCTTATGAATATACACATATTTGTTTACATTTCTTCTTTTAAATAAATATAGTTAAAGAATTTTTTATACAATTTTCCTCGTGAATATCATTTTGACGCAGTCTGACTTCCCTCTCTCCCCACACACACACACATATATCTATATATATCTATATATATCTATATATATATATATATATATATATATATATATATATATATATATATATATATATATATATATATATATATATATATATACAAACATGCATACATATATATATATATACA
>CAHIKZ030004818.1:65000-77500 GCA_903632075.3 Acanthosepion pharaonis | reverse complement strand
TAAGATTTTTTCCAATTGTCATTTGATATAATCTGTCTTGTCCACAGAATTCATCTAGAATTTAACTATATATATATATACATAAATATATACAAACACACACATACACACACACACACACACACACACATATATATATATATATATATATATATATATATATATATATAAAGAGATACAGAAAGATCAATAAATAGATCGAAATATAGATAGATATTAACAAACTGATATGTATAATTGTATCGATAAAAATAATGTATAAATGGAAAATACATCATGATAATTGTCGGACTTAGTCCCTTTCATAATATATCTATCTATCTATCTATCTATCTATCTATATATATATATATATAAATATATATATATATATATATATATATATATATACACACATACACAAGGAGTGAGTGAGAGAGATGTGAACAGACTTCGATCAACATACAGCGTATGTTTTTTGTACTTTCACCTGAAACTATGACACTTATAGTAATACATATATATATATTTATAGTAGAAATGCTATATTTAGTAGATATACATATTCGAATAAATTTTCACATTAAAAACAAAATATATGAAATTATTATAGACCGTTATCACTTGGCAAGGATCGAATTTAAGTGCGTCTGTTCGCTTTTTTTTTACGTCTACGAGTTAAATATATTTATTTCTTATTTAAGATACATGTTTCTATTGTTTTATGCCTTCAATATTCATGAAATTAATTTGAAGATTTTGTTCACTACCACTAAACTTTCGAGTTGTAGCTCGTGTGTAGTCAAGTGTATAAATTCTGTCCTAATTTAAAAAAAAAAAAAATCACCACCGCTCATCCGGCAATATTCTTATTTGTTACAGTCCGCTTATCATTTTTCCAATAATTTCCTCCGCGGATGTAATTTGTTTCTAATTATAAAAAGGGAGAGGAAAAAAAAAAAAAAATTCTCAGCGGAACGTTTATTTGAATCGGTGCGCTTATTTTATGAATTGAAAAGTTGCGACCGGCACGTCTATTCCAGACGTCGCTTCTACCGAATCATATATTTTTAACTTCGATTTCAACTGGGCACACCATATTTGCGGCCTTGTGACAAGACTAAACTAAGCTTAGTAAATAATTATGTCTTCGTTACACTTGCACACACGGTGTGCCTAATAGGCAACATTGGAAAGAAGTTTACATTTATATCTAAAATTTAAATATATATATAAAGTTACTGTGATACTGGATCGGCATATGCAAAAATAAATGCTAAATTCAATTGCATGTTCATAACTGACTTACTTATATTTGTGTATGTCAATCCATATAGGTAAGCTTAACTCCCCCTCACACACTCACATACACATACACATATATATGTGTGTGTTTGAGTGTGTGTGTGTGTGTGCATGAATGTATGCATATCTATCTATCTATCTATCTATCTATCTATCTATCTATCTATCAATATATGTATCTATCTATCTCACTCTGATACTGTGCATAATCTATCTATCTATCTATCTATCTATCTATATATATATATATATATATATATATATATATATATATATATATATATATATATATATATATGGTGTAGTGTATTGGGGTAGTAGATCGTTATTCAAACATATATTGTTGAATATAACAATGAATCTCTATTATGTTTGATCATGAGCCGTTCTAAGCTTTACTTAAGGAGAAAATATTGGCAAAAACTGTCCAACATTCGGATATTTGTTTATAATGCTTTTCCTTGATCAAACCTTTCGGCTCACATGAGCCATCATCAGAGTGGTTATAATAATGGCTCATGTGAGCCGACAGCTTAGATCGAGGAACAACATTATAAAAAATATCCAAATGTTGGACAGTTTTTGTATTTATTTTCTCTAAAAACCACTTTCCGAAGCTTAGAACGACTTATGATCAAACATAACAGACACTCATTGTCTGTTATATTTACCAATACATGTTTGAATATATATATATATATATATATATATATATATATATATATATATATATAAAAAAATTGAAAACCGCCAACTATATGGTTTGAAACAATAATTCTTCTGTTAGAACAAAATTAAACAGAACAAATATTATTTACGCACTTAAATATCCATTAAGGAACTGTATTCCTGATCAATCAAAATTCGTAAATAATTATATAGGCCACACTACAACATGTTTGACACGAAGACCCACACTACATCTTTCTGACCATAGCTCAATTCTCATTTAAATACTCATGGGGACCTACCTGACCCTATTCGCAACATGTTTGTTGACAACGCAAATATGATCGCATCGTCTAAATGTAAAAAAAGGCTAAAAGTAATGGAAGCCTTATTAATAAAAACAAAAAAAAACAACACTTAATAATATCATCTATGAACAGAGACACAATATCTTGACCATTTTTTGAAAATGAAAACATTATATAAATGCATGCAATCTATTTCTTGTTAACAGTTAATATATTTCAACCTTGAAAATGGCTAAATGTATAGCCGAAAGCGCTCGGAAAGAAAGAATATTTGGATAATTATATAAATTATCTACCGAAAAGAAAAATTATAAGATCACATGAGAAATTGTATAAAAAAACTAAATAAAACACCTTGTCTGTCGTATTCAATGAAACATGCATGAAAGAAGGATTGCTGCCTAAATGCACGCACGCACGCACACACACACACACACACACACATATATATATATATATGTCTGCAAAACTGTAAAGTCAGTCGAAAAATAAGTCGATTGAAAATTTATTCATTTATTGGCTATTGCCGTTCTAATTCACTCGTGAGTCCTTGAATTTGACAAAAGTCTGCTCAACTTGAAATACATGAAATTCTTGAATTTTTTTATGTATATTGATATATGTCATTGATTTGTATATATATATATATATATATATATATATATATATATATATATATATATATATATATATAATATATTTTTCAGTAGATATTATTATTTTGTACTTCTACATATAGGTCTGCAAAAATAGGTACACAGTAAGTATGATTATTGATTTGTATAATCAATACAATACGTTTTGTGCGTACGTTGTTAATGTATAACTACTTTTCCATGCCGCTGTATATTAACAAAATGTATGAAAATATTAATGTTCACATTAAGTTTTTCACAGCGAGAAATCAAACAGGCAACGGATTTTTTCTAATAATTCCATCTCCAGGCGGATTCTACCGACGTCGGAAAACAAATGTTGAATAGTTTCCACCATCACTCTGTTTATTTCTGGCATCCGCTGATGAAGAACACAGGTGTGTTCAAAAATTCCAAACTTGAAACCTCAATCTCTCTGCTTCATTTTTGTCACCTGGTTAATATTAATAATTTTTTTTTTTTTTTTGTACTGATTTCATCAGTACTCTTTAGTTTGACTTTGTTTTATTGACCAACTTATCTACTCTACTTTGAATACATATATATATATATATATATATATATATATATATATATATATATATATATATATGTATGTATGTATGTATTTAGGCAACAAATTCTCTTTTTAGGCATGAATAAATGAATAAATTATAAACATTATGCCTGCTTATTTTTATTATAATCCTTTCATATTCTCGAATAACTTTCCGTATATATATATATATATATATATATATATATATATATATGTGTGTGTGTGTGTGTGTGTGTGTGTGTGTGTGTGTGTGTGTGTGTGTGCTGGCCTTGTTCAAATTGTTGATCACGCTAGATAACACGCTCTCTCCCAGAAACTGTAACTAAGGTCTGCTCAGCATAGTTGCAGTATAAAGTGCAGGAGGACTCTGTGGGTGTTGAATAAACACAAATGCGCCTGAGCAAGCGTTTGCAACAGGGATTGAGTAGCCGCCCTAGTAGACAGGGATCACCCAATACGAGTGGCTAAATGTGCACACAGACACACACACACACACACACACACACACACACACACACACACACACACACACATATATGTATATATATATGTATATATATATAATTTTTGTTTTCAGAGATCATATATATATATTAATTATATATATATATATATATATATATATATAAATTAATTATATATATAATTTCATATATATATTATCTCTCTCTCTCTCTCTCTCTATATATATATATATATATATATATATATATATATATATATATATATATATATATATATATATATATATATATATATATATAAAAAATAAATGTTTAAAATATCGAACATCTAATATCTTTGTGTTTGGGCAGAAATATACATCATGGAAAACTTAATAACCTTGTCACCTAACATTGGTCTAGTATTAAAATAATTACCGTATTTGCCGGCCTATTGGACGCGGATTCTTTTCCCAAAAATATGCACCACAAAATTAGCCTGCGTCCAATACAGCAGTATTATAGATGTGAGTGACATGGAGACCAAGAAAAACGTGGGGTTCACCAGGAATCAGTGTACTCATAGAACTTCACTCTGAAAACTAGGACTCCTGCACGTGAAAAAACATTACATCAATGAAAAGTACCCCTGAAAAATTCACCCAGGGAAAAGAAATTAAGAAATTTATGGATTTGTATAATATTCTGCTAATTGTTTTTGTAGAAATACCAGATTTTACAGAGATATTTGCTTTGACTGGTATATTGTCGCTTGCTATGTGCGTGTTTTTGTTGATCTACAGGTACTGGAATTTGCTTTTCTGCATGTATAGTATTAAACTTCATTTACCAACATGTATTTTTTATTTTTGTTTGCCTATTACCATATGTACCAGTGTTCACTGATACTTGTAGAGGTCTTTGTAGCCATTATGAATTTACTGTATCAGCAGATGTTGCTCCTTGAAAAAATTACTAAGACGATTTTCAATAAATGCATGATGAAATGTACTAGAAGTCTTCTTTTTTAAAAAAAATGTCCGGTTAATTAAACATTAGCCCATTTTTATTAAAAAATAAAATGTACCAGTAATATAAATTGTGCGAATATTGTAAGTGTTTCTTTATGGTTAGTGGGAATGATGCATAAATAGGTATATGGTTATAATATTGATTCTTGGTTGAGATGTTATGCATTTATCTCTCTAAATATTCCATACCAAAATCTGGGTGCGTACAATACGTGGATGCAACCAATATGCAGGCAAATATGGTATTTCTCATTTTCTCTATCTATCCCAATTTGTTCATATCTATCTATCTATCTATCTATCTATCTATCTATCTATCTATCTATCTATCTATACTAATTTGTTCATATCTATCTATCTATCTATATATCTATCTATCTATCTATTCCAATTTGTTTATATCTATCTATCTATCTATTCATTCCAGTTTGTTTATATCTATCTATCTATCTATCTATTCATTCCAATTTGTTTATATCTATCTATCTATCTATTCATTCCAATTTGTTCATATCTATTTGTCTATCTCTCTATCTCTCTTTCTATCTATCTATATATCTATTCCAATTTGTTCATATCTATCTATCTATCTATCTATCTATCTATCTATCTATCTATCTATCTATACTAATTTGTTCATATCTATCTATCTATCTATCTATACTAATTTGTTCATATCTATCTATCTATCTATCTATCTATTCCAATTTGTTTATATCTATCTATCTATCTATCTATCTATCTATCTATCTATCTATCTATTCATTCCAATTTGTTTATATCTATCTATCTATCTATTCATTCCAATTTGTTTATATCTATCTATCTATCTATCTATCTATCTATCTATCTATCTATCTATTCATTCCAATTTGTTCATATCTATTTGTCTATCTCTCTATCTCTCTTTCTATCTATCTATATATCTATTCCAATTTGTTCATATCTATCTATCTATCTATCTATCTATCTATCTATCTCAATTTTTCCCATTAGAGATATTTCGAAACTTCAGAAAAAGCCCTTCTATGGAAACAATTTTGTTTAGGAATTCTCGTTTCCCTCCAATACCAATCAATCCAAATTAACTTCAGTTTCTTACATTAGTCGTTCATGCACCACAGACCCCGAGTAGGTTAACTTATTACTTGCCGAAACTTAATATTTTTCGTGCACATGTCAATCATTGCACCACCAACAAGCAAAATACAACGATTAATATAAGTCCCTAAATATTAGTAGGTAATATCAAAATACTATCCAGCACAAATTGTTGAGAAACAGTCAAAATACTAAACTAGAAGGTATTACTAGAGAAGATAAAAACGATCCGTATTAAATTAAATAACTTTCAACACAAGCGAATGCATTTTGAAGTCTCTATAAAATATGTCTAAAAAAAATTTACAAAATTCTATAAAAAAATTAAAATATCACTAAAATATTTACATATTTATTTCCGTTATTGTCAAGTGATGTGAAACACATGACATTACATAATATATATGTATATATATATATGTGTATGTGTGTGTGCGCGCATGCGTATATTGATGTAATAAGAAAGAAGACTTAGATTAATGATCCAAAGTTCTTTAGTATTTATGTTTTATTTTTAAAAAACAATGCTCGATACAGATGTAGACCTTAAAATTATAATTATTTTAAAAAAAAATTATATATATATATTTATGTATATATATATATATATGTGTGTGTGTGTATGTGTGTGAGTGTGAGTGTGTATACATATATTTACACACACATACACGCATATACATATATATATATATGTGTGTGTGTGTGAGTGTGTATACATATATTTACACACATACATATATATATATATATATATATATATATATATATATATATATATATATATATATATATATATGTGTGTGTGTATATATATATTTTTCCGTGTGTGTGTGTACATTTTTTCAAATCTATGTATATAAACATAAACATGTGTGTGTGTGTTTGCTTATTTCATTTTGGGTTTTATAAATAGTTTCCCTTTTGTCATTATTTTTGCAAGAATGTTCTGAAGTATAAAAATCTATATATCATCTTCCCCAATATACATAATGCATATTGAAAATCCTTTGTGTTATTTCATTAAAAGGTGAAAATTGACCAAGCACTCAGTCCTTTTTACACGCCTAATATTTTCAGAAACATTCGCCCATATATTGGTCAAATTTAAAGAAAATGCTTGAGATCGTGAATTTTTCTATAACCTTAGTGTACCTCTATATATTACTTAAATATTATTTTATTGTTACGCGTGTTTGATTAGACGTCTGTTTTTCCGTTACAAGCTCTGAAATTAACGTCTTCGGACCTAGAAAATCCACTGAAATAACTTTTATAGTAAGACGAAATATAGTAGGATTGAAAATATATATTATGTGTATAAATGCTATGATATATATATATATATATATATATATATATATATATATATATATATATATATATATATATAAGAAATTGGACAAAGTCCGACAATTTATTAAAGACATTTTTTTATGTTTAACATTCTTTTATAGATACAAGTATTTAAGTAAATGCTCTGTTTATAATAAAGTCGAATAAGTTTATAAATAAGGTCGAAGTTTATAAGCAGTAAATTCGACCTTGCCTGCCGAACGCTCCTTTGTGGCCGAGTCGGTTAAGGCACGTCAGGATGCAAGTTCGAATCCTGTCAAAGGACAAATATCTTCTATGAAATTTTCTCGGACATTCAGGCCGGTAAATGTTATTTAATACTGTTTATTATAAACAGAGCATTTATTTTATTTAATAACGATTGCCACATACCCAAACAAGAAAGAACTGCTAAATGAAAGAACGGAGGTGTTTATCTTAGTGCAGGCACCTTAACAAATATTTGTTGTGTATGTACGAACCAGGATGAAAATATTTTGTTGTGCATTTTATTTTGTTTCTTTGTTTTTGTTGTTGTTGTTGTTTTTTCTCGCTTTTTCCCTCCTACTTCCCCACCCACCCCCACTAATTTCCAATGTTCGTATATAATGGTGGTGGAGTCAACTAAAATCTTTCATCCTACCTGCCTGAGGATACCTAACGGTTGAAACCTGGGTAGCATAGTAACTTGAATTTCGTTGTTCCTGATTACATTTTGCTCTACAAATCAAATTTTTGGTATCTTGTATTGAGCGTTTTTTTGCTTCCACCTTAAATGCGGCTGTTTACAGCCTCCTTTTATAATATACTTATTTTATATTGTATTTTAAATTTATATATATATATCTTACTTATTATAAAACGCAGATTGTGTGTCTGTGTGTCTGTACATTTATATATTGGATCGGATTTCCTACATTTTTCAACCGATTTCAACAAAACTTCACAGGACTACGTAAAATTACCTTGCAGTGGTTCTGACAGCGCCAAAAAAAACACAATTATTTTTGCACGGAATCAATTTGAAAACACGATTAAGAGGCATCGCGAAAATGAAAGGGGGACAACTCATATCGGGTTATACTTATTATAAAACCCAGGTTGTGTGTGTGTTCGTTTATATATGGGATCGGATTTCCTACATTTTTCAACCGATTTCAACAAAACTTCACTTTTTTTTGGCAGGTAGTGTTTCTTATTGTCTTGCACACTTTTTCTTTATTTTTACATTCAGAATGCTTTAAAAATTCCATTTACAAGACAATTGTTTATAATAAAATTCTATTCAATCGATAGACTCATAACGATTGAAAACAATTTTTTTGTTTGAGTTTGGGTTTGACCAATTCGTAAAAAAAAAAAAAACCCAAACAAAAACAAAAATAAACTAATTAAGACATGCGTGCCCGTCAACCTTAAACAATAATCTTTGTCAATTTTTTTTTTCAATCTTTATGATGGTCGATACTTGATCTATCTCTTACTGTTACATCCCTGGGCAACGCCGGGCTCTTCTGCTAGTATATATATAAAATTAGAATTTGCTGATGTAATAAAAATTAGGCCATGTCACCTGACAACCATAATTGTAATTAATGAGATATGGTTAACCCTATCAAATCTCATACGTTCAGGTTAAGACCAACATCATTACACAAAGAATAAATATTTGCTGGACATTTTGTTTAAAGAATTATTATTCCGACAGCCGAATGTGTGTGCATGTTCTTTCTGTGAGAGTTTCTTTTATCTTTTTTTGGATGGTTGGTTGGTTGATTTCGTTTAGCGGCATATCAACACCTTTATGGGTTGTTATGGGTTATTTAAAGCCAAAATCTAAATATTTTAAACACAATTTTATGGCTTCAACTTATATATTGAAGTTATATTTTGGTATACAGTTTGATTTAAGAAATTGTACGATATTATATGGATTAATATGATTCTTTATTCTTTCAAGTTGGTTGTTTGGTTGATTGGCTAGTTGATTTTATTTAGTAGCATATCAACACCCCTATGGGTCATTTAATGCCGAAATCTAAATATTTTCAACATAATTTTATAGCTTTAACTAAATATATTTTGAACGCAATTGTATGCCTTCAAGTATAGATAAAATGTATTCTTAGTCATTTTGCCATAAAATGTATTTTTTAGTAATTCTGCTATAAAATGTATTGCCGGTCATTTTGCTTTCAAAATGTATTGTTGGTAATTTATTATAAATAGGTATTGTTGGTACGATTACTAAAAAACTTTCATAGCGTTTTGACTTTTCTTTGGGGGTTCACTTTTGCCCATAGCTGGGAGCCTAAAAGCTGCTACCACACAGGTGGACCTGGGTCAACAGCAATTAAGAGGTGGTTCCACGCTCCTCAAAACCTCCAATCTTCCACTCAGAGGCCTTGCTGCCGGATGTAGTTTATCGTCTTAACCAGGACTTATCTTATTTTGAACCGGTCTCGGCTTATGAGAATATATATATATATATATATATATATATATATATATATATAACTGGGTAAATAGCAGGACAGACTGGGTTCTATAGCATTGGATGGCAACTGGTCTAGGAGAAGAAAAACTCTAAATTAAAAACCTGCGGAGGGTCGTTTGGGGACCTTGTGGCACGTAGTGCACCAGGTCTCTGTATTCGACCCTTCAAAAAATAATGGATGGTCCTGCACAGAAACCTTCACCACTATAATCGAATCTCATCAAATTAAGACATGCGTGCCCGTCAACCGTTGGGGATCGCTTGTGAATTCAAATTCCATGAAACTCAATATTGGAGCCGGCTCAACCCACCCCGGGTGAATGTCGTTACAGGCAGGTAGTATATATATATATATATATATATATATATATATATGTATGTATCTGTGTGTGTATATATGTATATATATGTGTGTGTGTGTGATATATATATATATATATATATATGTGTATATATACATATATATATATATATATATATATATTCTGAAAGAAAGATCGAGGTCGATCTGAAATATCAAAACTACATATATAAAAATATAAATAGATACTTTCATAAAAACATTATTATTATTTTAAATTTGCAACTTTTTAGTTGTTTTTAAACACACACACACACACACACACACACACACACATATATATATATATATATATATATATATATATATATTTTCCCACCAACGTGACGTGGCTTCCATTTGTTTTTTCTCCAAATATATTCATGACATTTGGTCTGATGAACTGTTATAATTGACTGCATAAATTTAAACGTGCGAACGTGCGACTCGATTGGCAACTAGGTCTCATCGTTTTACTATTGAAGTACATAAATGCAACCTTATGACCTATTCTAATAATTTCTTTGGTCGCAGTTGTCGTCTTTGGAACTCTTCTCCCATTTATTGCTTCCCTGACACCTCCAAGCGTCAAAAATATAAATGCAACGCCAAACGCCATCTTCAGCTTCTTTTAAACTTGTTCTTTTATTGTCCTTTTCCTCAATCTCTTTAACCCCTTGTTTTTCTCGTCGCATTATTGCTTTAGCAGAGAAATGATTAAATGATTAATACATATATATATATATATATATATATATATATATATATATATATATATTATATATATATATATTACCATATATATATATATATATATATATATATATATATATATATATATATATATATATAAATCCCCTATTCTAATTTACTTTGAAAAAAACTCAATACAAAAGTAGAACAAAATGGATCATTTTATGATAAAAATTCCCTAATTCCGTAATATTTCTATGCATATAAAACTCATATATATATATATATATAAATATATATTATATATTATGATATATATATTATATAATATATATATATATATATATCTATACATATATATATATACATATATTTATTATATATATATATATATATATATATATATATATATATATATATATATATATATATATATATATATATATATATATATATATATATATATGTATATATATATATATATATGTATATGTATATATATATAATATATATATATGTATATATATATATATATATATATATATATATATATATATATATATATATATATATATGTATATATATATATATATATATATATATATATATATATATATATATATATATATATATATATATATATATATATATATATATATATATATATATATATATATATATATATATATATATATATATATATATATAATATATATATATATATAGATAATAAATGTTACTCAAAAGAGAAAAATGTATGTTAAGTTTAAAGAGACGGAATAAGTACGCGACCATTCTTTTTATTTCTTAAACTGGCAATGTAAGGCTGCAAGTGTGGGGCATCTGGTTAGGTTCAAACTCACTACACGTAAGTAAATATCAGTTGGATTGTGCCACTATCACATTTTGCATTTTTGTCTCTGATGTTTTGTGGGTAGTTTAATCGCTGATGAAGCAGTGTGTGCGTCGATGTGAGGGGAAAGACGAACTAGGGACAGAAATGTTAGAGAAAGATGTGATATAAAAAAAAAAGAAAGAAAAGAACGTGAAACATGTTGAACGAACGAATAAGCGAAAGATCTTATGTGTCGTCTGCATTTCAATCAATCCGAATGATGCTTCCTCCTCAGGCTCAGAGAACCGTTCTTCCCTCTAAAGCGAAAGATAGTCTCACTTCCTCTGCGTAAGGCGGGTCACACACGAGAAAAATGCGACTCCCTTTTCTCTTGTTTTTTTTTTCTTTTCTATTCAACATAGTTGTAGTTTGTTTTCTCTCCTCTCCGTGAGATTTTATGTTTATTTGATTGTCGCGGTAGGCGCTTTCTTTCTTTCTTTCTTTCTTTCTTTCTTTCTTTCTTTCTTTCTTTCTTTCTTTCTCGACCCTTGTCGCCTGCGCGATCTCCGAATTTGCTCTCAAACTCGTTCTTGTTTACTCTCCGGCTTCCAAAATTCTTTGAAATATTTTGGAATTTGTATTTTATTTAGAAAAAGTAAAAGTAAAAGTTAAAAAAAACAAAAAACAACGTATTTCTATAGTGTAACAGTAACAATGGCGATTTTGTCATCGAGTTTTTACAGCAGGAGTTTTATAAAAATGAATATAAAAAT
>CAHIKZ030004818.1:32500-52500 GCA_903632075.3 Acanthosepion pharaonis | reverse complement strand
ATTCAAGTGAGAATACAAGGTTCGCGTGTAGTGTCCTTTTATAGTCCCAGTAAACAGAAATATCTCTCTCTCAAAGAGGAGAGTAACGAAACAAGGCGAGACCACTTTTGATTATTCATAACACAATCTATCTATCTATCTATCTATCTATAGGACAAAACTACACAGGTGAAGGCTTTAAGAAAGCTTTATTCAACTGAGAATAAACGGTTCGCGTATAGTGTCCTTTTATAGACTCAGTAAACAGAAATAGCTCTCTCAAAGAGGAGAGTAACAAAACAAGGGGAGACCACTCTTGATTAATAATAATAATAATAATAATAATGCCTTTGATGCTGCGTAACACCCTTGAATCCGTAAGGCTTTGGAAATGTCTCCTCATTGATAGTAAATTTCCTTAAATATAGCATGCAACTGTGGTAAAGGATATTATATCTAAATCACACAAAAGGTACTGCCATTTTCAGTTCTTTGAATATCCGACGAGGAATCATTTAATGAGACTCTGAACTGAATAGTAATAACTATTGATAGAATGTCAAAAAGAAAATGTTTAATTACTTATTCTACATGGATGATATCAGACACTTTGCCAGGGACGACAATGAGTTGAAGGGTAAGCCCAATATTGTAAAATGTTTCAGTGATGACCTTGGTATGGATTTCGGATTAGATTAAAATGCAAAAGTGACATTCTGGAAAGAGGGAATTACAGATCTAGATTTTGTTACAAAGATTAGGGAACTGGAACAAGAAGAAGCCTATAAATTCGTTGGAGTCAGCGAAGGAGATGGAATATAGCATACCCAAATGGAGGAGAAAGAAAGAAAAGAATGTCTACAGGCGTGTGCGTCTGGGGTTAAATACCGAGTTGAATTCACGAAACAGAATATCAGCCAGAAACACTTTTTTCTGTCACTGTGGTGCAATACAGTTTCAGCATGCTTAATTGGACCACAGCTGACATTAAACGAATAGACGCCAAAACGAAAAAGCTTCTCACTTGCCACCGCATGCACCATCCTAAGGCTGATGTTGATCGTCTTTAGGTGTCTAGATCCGAAGGAGGAAGAGGATTAGTTCAACTATAACGGTCTTACAAAACCACAAGAATCGGTCTTCAATGTTATCTGGAAAACGAGTGGATGATGATTTGTGTCAAAGAATATAAAAGAAATTAGAAACTTTATTCAATAATAAAGAAAGCCAACAAATTTAAAAAGGAATTTCACGTGTGTGCAAATAAACCATTGTTATGGTCCGGTTCCTTGTACCACGGTGATAGTCCAAGATAGAACCAATAAAGAAGAACTCGAATCACGTATATGGAATAACACAGATATATTACAAACAGGAATATATACAGAGAAGTAGAAGTGTTAGTATGAACAATCAGGTTTAATAGTAATTGTCTGAACGCGACTCTGTTTCGAACTGCCTCTGACTCGACTGACTGACTCTCTCGCTCTGACTGACTGACAGACTCCTCACGGAGTTCACTCCAGACTTCAGACCGAACAGTATTTAGTCACCCCCACGAGGGCATCATGTGGCACAGGGCCGGTTTAACGTGGGATCTCCTAGCCCGTGGGCTCGGCAAAAATATGCCCTTTGAACCCGTATAAACGGCTTCAGGGTCGGTTTTCCTCCCCGAAAGAGACTCCGCCCTTCGGTGTAGCCTCATTTGGGTTCCTCCCCGCTCGAAGGCAGAGAGTTCAACCGATCAGCCGGTCGCCCGACTTCGGACTGAACTCCCTGCTTCCTCTTGAGGCGCAGTATTTATTACGTATGGAATAGTCCATTATGTTATTATGGGTAAGGTCCCATAACAGCCATGATGCACCATCTGCAGTGGCAAAGAACCTAAAAAGAAAACAAAAGAAAATGCAATATACGGAATGCAGAAACGATGGCAAGATAAGCCTATTCATGGTCAACCCGTATCAAACAAGCTGATGTAGACAAACCCCGTATTCATCAATGGTTATATAGTGCAAGGTTAAAAGCTGAAACTGAAGGTTTTATTCTTGAGTGGAAATCTAAAAAATGGTGCAAATGAGGACAGCAATAATTCCAGTTGTAGTTGGAGTCCTCAAATTGATTGGAAAAGGTTTCGATAGATTCATTAAAAGGATTCCTGGTAGCCCATGCCTTAAAGAAATACAAAAAAAATGTATTCACAGCTAGAGTTTACATATTACGAAGGGTTTTCTCTACGTAAAACGTGTGTGAGCTTTTTTATTTGTACAAAAATGATCAGTGGAAAAAGTCATAAAACCATTTCTGACCTTAGGTCTCTGGTTGGGACCCGGAAGGAAATGTGTATATAACAAAAATCAAAGGAAATAATAATAATAATAATAATAATAATAATTAATAATAATTGTAATGGCAAAAGGTGTAGGCTTTAAGAAAGCTTTATTCAACTGAGAATACAAGGTCCGCGTATAGTGTCCTTTTATAGTCCCAGTAAACAGAAATATCTCTCTCAAAGAGGAGAGTAACGAAACAAGGGGAGACCACTCTTGATTATTCATGACAATATCTATCTATCTATCTCAGTCTGTTCGAATCTATCTATCTATCTATCTGTAATGACAAAAGTACGCAGGTGTAGGCTTTAAGAAAGCTTTATTCAAGTGAGAATTCAAGGTTCGCGTATAGTGTCCTTTTATAGTCCCAGTAAACAGAAATAGCTCTGTCAAAGAGGAGAGTAACAAAACAAGGGTAGGCAACACGTGATTAATAATAATAATAATAACAATTGTTTATGTGCGTGTATGTGTGTGTGTGTGCGTTTGTCGGTTGTATAATAGTATCTGAAACAAAAGTGCAGATGATGAGACGAAGTTGAAAAGCTAAAAACGACGCGTTTCGCCGCGAGTGTCTGCTCCTTCAGGCTTTTTCAGGTTAGAATGAAAGAAAGACAAAACTGTCTGTTAGGAAAAAAAATGTTTTCTATCTCTGAGGAGATGACCAGATTCCAGATCCCGAGAGAAACAAAGCACTTTCCCTTAAATACAGTTTTGATTTTCTTTCATTCTAATCTTAAGAAACAAGAAGGAGCAGACGCTCTCAGTAGAACGCGTCGTTTAGAGCTTTTCCACTTTGTCCCGACACACACACACACACAAACACACGCACGTACGCACTGATATATATATATATATATATATATATATATATATATATATATATATATATATATATATATATATATATATATGTAAAATATACACATACATATGCAAAATATATAAATATTAATACATACATGCATATACATACATATATATTTTGTATAAAAAAAATATTCAAGAGGATAGAATTCAGGTAGAACTCAATGTCCAGGACAGAGTAAGGATATAATAAAAAGGCTTAAACGCTAATATTAGTGTTTAAGCCTTTTTATTATATATATATATATATATATATATATATATATATATATATATATATATATATATATATATATATGTGTGTGTGTGTGTGTCCACAGAATTAATTTAAAAATTTTTTTCAGTTACCTCTTGTTTATTTAAAAGACTAATAGCCTCACAGACGCGCCGACTCATCAGAACCGAGTTGAACTGCTGATATTTCTCGAAGTTTTTGTCCTTTTATTGTGTTGTGAGTGTATTATTTTTCTTTTTCGCTTGATGGGTGTTGATTGGTTGTTGGGTTCTCTTCCTTTTTCCTTCTATTTTTAATTTTTTTTTCTTTTATTATTTCCTCGCCCCTCTCCGTTGATATCTGGTTTATTACTATTGCTTTGACCATTTAATTTAGGTCATGGTTGGATTTTCTCTGTGTGTATGTTTGTGCGTGCGCATATATATATATATATATCATATATATTTTTATACCTATCTATATATATCAGCATTTTTTTGCTATATGTTAATTTTTTTATACGTGTATTGAGCACAGTTTCATGGTCGAATTCAAGTCTGACCATTAACATATATATATATATATATATATATATATATATATATATATATATATATATAAACAAATTTTTATATAATTTTTAAAAAACAAGGAATGTATTGATTTAAAAGTCCCTAAGGCCCTTTCAACCAACATCTCATCAGGAGACAATCGTTGGATCAACGAAAAGAATATTAACGACAATGAAGAGCAAAAAGATGGGGAAACACACTAAAAAAACAAAAAACAAACAAGTGTATATATTTGTAACGAGGGAGGGAAATAATCGTGTAAATAAATTAGCGAGGATATCCCCCAACAGATTAAGAGACTTTACAAATTCTTTCTGCCGGCAGAAAGAAGGTTTCCTTAATCCTATACAGACCGATTCCAAAATCTTCAAATCATTATTGGAATCGGCTGTATGAATAATTTTAAACCACTCTTTTTTAAACGACTTGGCGCAGGCTATATTCTCAACTAAATGTTGAGCAATAGCCGATTCCATATTCATGGGGGGAAGATAGCATATTTTATCTATCTTGCCAAGTCGTATTTTGGAAGGTACATACTGATTGATTCTAGTTTCTAAATGCAATATATATATATTTTGAACAATAAAAAAATATTAAAAAATTAAAATCTTTAGACACACTGGGTTGTAGATTAATATTCTTTCGTTTTTTTAATTATGCATGACAGTATACAAAGATGGGCTGCGAGACAGAGATATTGCCAAACTTGCTAAATTTTGAGCTGAGAGTTTTATTATATAATGTCCGATTTGCAATTAATTTTAATTGCTACTAATTGAAAAGGAAAGCCATTATGTACACTATTTACATTATTCAGATTTGTTGTCATATTTGTCGCCATATTTATTACAACGTTTCGGCCGTTGTATGCCCCGGCCTTCTTCAGGTGGTTGGAAAGTCGAACTGAACCCTTTATTTCGCTCACTGGGGTAGACTGTTCTAGTTCCACGTTTAATGGATGTCAGTTATCAGTTATCTCTTGTGAATTCCCCTCTCCAATTTCTTCACTGCCTTAACCGGGTATTGAACTCACACTCTTTGTGTCCTGTCACTGGATCTAACCAACGCCTTTATCCACTGTGCCAAATAAATAGTGTACATTATACCTAATCTCAGAATTACAGACAGATACTGAAAGTGATTATAAATAAATATACTTCTTTGTTTAAAATAAATTTCTCTTTATTTCGGTTTTATATTGACTTAAGAACTTATTGATGAACCTACAGACATAGACGTGTATTATGTAAGTCAGTGCTTCTCAACTTTTTTCAGCTCATGGACTATTTTTTCTTCAAATATTTCAAATGGATACGCCCTACTTTTACTTTTAGGCTGTTCAATTTTCACACTAAAATACTCAATAAAAAGACAGTAGACTATTTGCACTTTAAAATTTAATTTACTTAATTACTTAACAGGGATAAAGACATTATATCAAAATCAGTTTTGTTGATGGCATTCGGACTTAGTCTGTTCAGTTAGTGAGTACCTTGATTTTGGTGTTTCTGACACAAGATATCATAATCCATTTTGATGGTACCATTCAGTCTTAGTCTTATAGTTTCTCTGGTGTTGAGATCTAATTTATTTCTTTTTCTACTAAAAACATCCGCAACAGTCAAAAATTCCGATTACACCATCCATCTTTTAACGTATGAATAATTTATATGAAAAAAAAAAAAAATATATATTATTTTAAGACATTTTTTATGTTTAAACATTCTTTTTATAGATACAAATATTTAAGTAAATGCTCTGTTTACAATAAACAGTATGTCCGAGAAATTTTCAAAGAAAATACTTGTCCTCCGACAGGATTCGAACCTGTATCCTATACGGAACCGTCATATAGCCTGGCGTGCTTTTACCGACTTGGCCACAGAGGTTAGCAAGGTCGAATTTACTGTATTTAGACGTCAAACTTCCATGAATAGGATACAGGTTCGAATCCTGTCGGAGGACGAATATTTTCTATGAAAATTTCTCGACATTCAGGCCGGTAAATGTTGTTTAATACTGTTTATTATAAACAGAGCATTTACTTAAATATTTGTATCTATAAAAGAATGTATAAAACATAAAATGTCTTAAAATAATTGTCGGACTTTGTCCATTTCATAATACACACACACACACACACACATATATATATATATATATATATATATATATATATATATATATATATATATATATATATATATATATATATATATATACACAGAGGTATCCATAAAGTTCGTGTGTTATAACTTTATTTGTATTTGCGATAGAAATAATTTGTAAAAAGGATTAGAAAGAAGTAAATCTATATTTTTTTAAGGTTTTATTGAAATTTCCACATGTCCCCCATCATTAGCAATACAAAGGGTAATACGATTTTTCACGGAAAACATTTGCCAGCTGATTTGCAGTAATGCCTGAAATCACATTAGTTATTTTAGCTATACTTAAAACTAGGTACATTAAGCTTTATAACATTTTTTTACGGATTATCGCAAATACAAATAAAGTTATATATTTTTTAAAGTGCACATGAACTTTATGGACACCCTGTGTATATACATATATATATATATATATGTGTGTGTGTGTGTGTATGTAGAAAAATAGGAAAAGAACACGTTAGGTAAATAATTCTAAAATAATAATAAAAAAAAAAAACAGTGCTCCATACAGAAATAGAGCTTAAATTCATGTTTTTTAAAATAATTATATATATATATATATATATATATATATATATATATATGATAAAAATAAAATAAATATAACACTGCATAATACCTACGTAATTTCAAATTTTCAAATATAATGCAATTAAACAAACTATTATATTTTTTACTTCTTCAAAGTATGAATAATTTTGATAATTTTCTTGTGAAATCGCTACAATTTTTTATGGCTACGAATTCTCTGTGGACCACTAGAAATGCTATGTGGACCACCGGTGGTCCACCGGTGGTCCACCTGGACCACGTTGAGAGACACTTATGTAAGTGAATGACGATATATCTATGTATGTGTGTGCGTGTGTTTGTTTGACATTATATAGAAGAGGGTGCTGAAATGTTTTTTGTTTAACAACAACAAAAAAAAAAAAAAAAAAAAAGAAAAGTCCTTCCCTACCAAAATTTGTTATTTGGGTAGATTTTAGGAAGTGGGTTAGGCCGATAACCCTTCAGTCCTTCCTTCTAAGCAATTCGGTGTAATGGATAGTGGCTTGGATTGAGGAATCGGAGAGCCGAGTTCGAATTCCAGTCAAATCCATTATATACACTTACTTAGGAAAAGCATGAATCCTCTTCTTCTCCCAGTAGCAGGACAGACCGGGTTCTATAGCCTTGGATGGCAACTGGTCTACCACAGAAAGAAATGGTAACCTACTGCACCGTGGTACATAAATGACTGACTGACTTTCCAGTTGAATCCATTACATTCACTTACATGCTAATACCCTTGGGAAAGTTTTAAATCGTATTCCCCCTCCCCCAGTTATAGGTAAATAGCAGGATAGACCGAGTTCTATAGCCTTGGATGGCAAATGGTCTACCGCTGGAAAGAAATGGCAATCTACTGCAGGCAGAAATCTGCCTCGTCAGTCATGTATCGAGAGATACATGATCGTCTAAGCGTGTATCACGCGTCGCACATAACTGATTGACTGAAACTTGTTAGGTTGGGTCTATTTTCTAAGTTCGGAAAAAAAGGCTAGTATTTCGAATGATCACTTTTAATACAGTTATAAAGTACTAAATATAGTAGTATAGTTTTAAGGTAATTCAGTTTTTAGATGATTGGCGCATCACACTCTTCCGCATGTAGATTCTCTACTGTGAGAACTATGCAAAGTTGAGGAAAGTTAAATAAAGGTGAATCGACAAGGCCGGAATTTCATTTGCATTTATTTTTTTAATATTTCTTTAAGATGCACTTAATAAACTGACCGCAGTGTATTTACTTGGGGGGATTAAAATTTAACCTGGCGTTTGCACACGCACACGTGTAACATGTGTGCGTGTGCATAGCATATTTCTATTTGGGGCTGGGGTGGGGGGGAAGGTGAGGTGGTCGGGGGAGGGGTAGATGTAAATGAGGCAGAAATTCCGATCGTGTTTAATGTATTTTGATTTGTTTTTATACGTACGATTTAGTTATTATTTTACACGAAGAAGAAGAAAGAGAAGGAAGATGTGAAGGAGAAAAAGAACAAGGAGAATGAAGAGAATTGGAAGAAGAAGAAGAAGAAGAAAGTGGAGGAAGACGTGAAGAAGAAGAAGTAGGAGGAGGAGGAGGATGTGAAGAAGAAAAAGCACTAGGAGAATGGGAAGAAGAAGCAGTAGTAGTAGGAGAAGGAGGAGAAGGAGGAAGTGAAGAAGAAAAAGAAGAAGGAGAATGAGGAGAATGGAAAGACGAAGTAGTAGGAGGAGGAGGGGGAGGATGTGAAGAAGAAAAAGAAGGAGAATGAGGAGAATGGTAAGAAGAATAACAAGAACAAGAAAGAACAAGAAGAAGAAGTAGGAGGAGGAGGATGTGAAGAAGAAAAAGACCTAGGAGAATGAGAAGAAGAAGTAGTAGGAGGAGGAGGGGGAGGATGTGAAGAAGAAAAAGAAGGAGAATGAGGAGAATGGAAAGAAGAAGAAGAAGAAGAAGAAGTAGTAGGAGGATGTGAAGAAGAAAAAGAAGGAGAATGGGCAGAATGGGAAGAAGAATAACTAGAGAACAAGAAAGAAGAAGAAGAAGAAGAGGGAGGATGAGGAGCAGGAGGAGCAGGAGGAGTAGGAGGATGTGAAGAACAACAACAAGGAAAATGAGGAGAATGGAAAGAAGAAGAAAAAGAAAGTGGTGGAAGATAAGAGGAAGAAGAAGTAGCAGTAGTAGTAGTAGGAGGAGGAGGATGTGACGAAGAAGGTAACTTTAACACATTGTTTGTTAATCTTTCGATGGTTGAATTTCCCAAAGACTTTAGTCGTTAAATCTAAAAGAAAATGAAAACAAATCATTAGACGCTTAAACTTAATTCACATTTAAAATCTGTTCAAGTAATTGGAACACCCTATACCTGCAGGCCTCTGGATACACATGCATGTCCATAGACGTTGAGAACCTCTTTATTTTCATTTGACGTGCGCGACGAAATAGTCCAGCATATATATGTATATATACTAGCTCAAAAGCCGCGATATCTGGTGCCATTTATGTTAGCTCCTGCGGAGTGCACTTGATTGGGTCTTCATCACAATTGAGGAGTAAATGCAGTAGGCAACAATAAACTACAAAAGAAAACAACCCAAAATTGATAGCTGCATTTAAGTATTGCATTAATATTTAAACTTACCTTTTAAAAGTTTAACGATAATTCTTCTACCGCAACTTAATTTAAAGACAATTTGATGTTCGTAGCTTCTTACTTTACGTACAAACAATTATTTTATTTCATAGGTAACTTTCGCTAGATTTCGAAATTAATTTCGATTTGACCCAAATTTATTTCTAAGTTATAAAAATTGTTATCGTACAAAATATTCGTCGCAGAAAAAAAATAAAATAAAATAAAATAAAAATAAAAATATAAATAAAAAATCACGTAAAAATTCATTGAAAATAATCGCAGTAATGAAAACTTGGGAATCCAAAATTCCGGGATTGCTGGTCCGGAATCTTATCCGGAATGTTCGTTAATTTGCTCACGGAGTCAGCCTGATTCCAAAATGGTATGATATTTTGGGCTACAGCCTCTAGGAATAAAGTTGAAGAACTGTGACACAGTGACACACTGACATTCGCATTTATTATTTATGAACTTTAGTAATTTAACTTTACTAATTTACTTTTTGTATGAATGATTCATTGTAATATAAATTGTCTCGCCTGGTCTTCTTCACTGCTTTCCTCAGGCATTTCATCTTACAAGTGATCAATTTCCTCTCAAGGGTTTTTACTTAAGGGCCAGGTCTGGTACTGGTATATCAACGTTGGTAGAAAAATGGCATTGATGAGATTTGTCTTGGTGCTCATGGAAATGCAATGATGTTTTAGAAGAGGAACAAGTTGGTAACTGACTGCGTTGGCTTTCTAATGTCGGGTCTCGATTTCTATGTCTAGTTTGACGTTTTCAGTAAATATGCTGCCCAGATATATGAATTCACTGGTTTGCTTTAGTTGGGTCCGATTGATGTTAATGTCCAGTTTTTCTGGTCTCTTGCTGAAGGTCATGACCTCGGTCTTATTGATAATTTCGTGTTTGTTTTTCAAATTCTGATTAGCATGGACAACAATAGAAAAAGATGTTATTTAATATACTTCCTCAGACAAATCACAAGAATAGAATCTACAAAAAAAAAAAAAAGAAAAAGAAAAAAAAGGAAAATAATGCTCATTTAAACATAAAAATGTCGCTATTGTCGAAAAGAAATTCCGACATACAAAGCGACACAAATGCATTTCGTGAGTATAATCGCATACGGCGCTTTTCGGATTCGCTAGATTTGACCCTCGAACCTTCCATCCTCCTTAAAATACCAAAGCTTTCGAACTAGTCTTCGTGTATGGATCAGAAACTTGGACATTATCTGCTCGTCTTAAAAGACGACTGGATGGAACCTATACAAATCGGTTGGAGATCCCATACAACGCTTAACACAATCTATGGAGAACTGTGAGCAATCTCTCTTAACACAAAAGATTACAGTTTGCCGGCCACTGTCGCCGAGGGAAGACATCGCATCCTTACTCCCATGGCATCTTTCAGGAAGTGTCTTCTCACGAAAATTGACTTTCGCAGACACCATAGATCAGGACTCAAGGTTGGACATTGGAGTTCTGTGGAAAGCAATACAGGATCGCACAGTGTGGAAAAGGATTGTCAATGGAGTTCCGACCAACCATAGGGAGGTCAAAGGTTGATGATGAGGAAGGTAATTTTAATGGAGTTTAAGAGCTTTTTCAACGATTTTACAAGTATTCGTTTGAATACATAATCAACTTATACCCATCATTCTCTACATAGACATATATATATATATATATATATATATATATATATATATATATATTTAAACAGATTTCTCGTACTGCCAAATCTAATCAGACATTTAAGGAATAAAAAATATGGGATCATATTAAACATAAGATACAACAGTATCTGCGTTTAAAACCTAAAATGTAAGGCGCCTTTCGACCGACGCATTTTCAAACACAATCGTCGGTAATCTAAAACAGAGTATTAACAAGAAAAAACTTTTTTATTAATACCGTAATAAAACAAGATGGTAAGTGGGGAAAAAAAATTATTTTACCTCAAATCATGTAACCGTTCCCCCAAATAAGGCCAACTTAAACTTCATCTCTCGTTGTACGCAGAGGGCCGGCCTACGTATGTTGATAATAACAGACTCCAAAATGTTGAGGTGGAGTCTGTTCCTAGCCCTGTGCAATACTGAAAAAATATATATATATTAATCAGGATGAACCCGGGATTGATTCTTTCATTTGGTGTTTGAACATCCAGCACTGAGAGGAAATAGTTAAAACTTTTTGAAAAACGACTGGATGGAATTTATACAAATCTACTTAGAAAAATCCAGGAAATCCGTTGGAGATCCCCTGCAATGCTCAACACAATTTACAGAGAACTGAGACCAATGTCTCTTAAGCTCAAAAAATGACTACAGTTTCCCAGCCACTGAGCGGACAGGGAAATCATCTCATCCTTACTCCTATGGCATCCTTCTGGAAGTGTCTTCTCACGAAAATTGACTTTCGCAGACTCCATAGCTCGGGACTCAGGTTTGGATATTGGGAACCTGTGAACATCAATACGGGACCGAACAGCGTGGAAAGGGAATGTCACTGGAGTTCCGACCAACCATAGGGAGGTCGAAGGATGATGATGAGAGTTAAAAGGAGATTGTGCTGGAAAAAAGCATGGTCAAGAAAGGTTAAGGTGAGTGATCTTGAAACATTGTCCGTGTACCATCCTGATAGGCATGGCAAACTGAGGCCAGTTGGGAAGTGAAATCATTTAAATAAAAGGGTCAAGAGAGTTGGAAATATAGGGATTCGGCGAATCCTTTTCATCTAACCAGGTTAGGATAGTTGTCCCGACACACAATTTCACTCACAAAACTTATGTAGCGCACCCATTGTTCTTGATGGCCATCGACCCCAAAAGAAGGTTCATCTTGCCTTTGATAGCTTTTAGTTTAAATCCTGCTGGGTGTCTATCCACCATCCCTCGTCAGAATAAGGCTGTTCGGGGGAAACGGTTTAGTCGCCGATGACCCAACCATGCGGAAGGTGTAGTAAACGACGAAATTATTCGTACACCCATCAATTTTAGATTTTTTTTTTATCCATTTCTCAGAATCTAATGCCAGTCTGTTGCCAGTTTCTTTTTATATGTATATAAGCACCACACACACACACACACACACACACACACACACACACATATATATATATATATATATATATTTAAATTACGATAAACGTGCAATCAATTTACAAATACATGAATTATTCACACAAAATGTTAATGATTTAAATCATTAACCTTTGCATTAGTTTTTGTGTGAATAATTATATATATATATATATATATATATATATATATATATATATATATATATATATATATATATATATATATATATATATTTATGTATGATATATATAAAACTACGACCATTAGATTCTGAGAAAATGGATAAAAAATTAAAATTGATGGGTGTATGAATAATTTCGTAAAATTGAGTATATATATATATATATATATATGAAACTCAATTATATATATATATATATGAAACTCAATTTTATATATATATATATATATATATATATGAAACTCAATTTTATATATATATATATATATATGAAACTCAATTATATATATATATATATATATATATATGAAACTCAATTATATATATATATATATATATATATGAAACCTCCATTTATATATATATATATATATATATGAAACTCAATTTATATATATATATATATATATATGAAACTCAATTTTATATATATATATATATATGAAACTCAATTTTATATATATATATATATATATATATATGAAACTCAATTTTATATATAGATATATATATATATATATGAAACTCAATTTTATATATATATATATATGAAAACTCAATTTTATATATATATATATATATATGAAACTAAATTTTATATATATATATATATATATATATATATATATATATATATATAAAACTCAATATATATATGTATATATATATATATATATATATATATATAAAACTCAATTTTCAGAACCAACGGGTTAAATATAACAAATTTAACAGGCGAATTATAAAAAAAAGGAAAAGACAAAATTATTCGAACAGTAGAAAATATCGTTACAAATTGATTGATTCCTATAAGTTTAAGTGATTTACATAATTATTTTATCGGTGAAGCCTTCTAGAATATATATTAAGTAGAATATTTGTGATAATACCATGGCATCATACAGGCATTAGATTCTGAGAAATGGTTAAAAATATTCAAAATTGATGGGTGTGCAAATAATTTCGTAGTTGACTGTTATTAACAGGTTGCAGGCTACCAGTAGCACTCGTACCATAATACCATTAAATACGCTATTGTAAATATTTCTAATAAAACCGAACATTACAAGATAAAACTCAAAACCTGTATGTATATATGTATATATATGTAGGTGGAATCAGTCGGGTTCGATCCCGGCTTGAAGCAATCGGACGTCCAACCACACCGAGGAGCTGTAATACAGCGAAACAGTCTGTCTGTGGATGACTATATATATGCTCCCGGAAATACGGTTGAGCTCTCTAGAGAAAGAGGGTTTTAAAAACAGCCGCTCCTACTGCTATTAGCATTACTCTTCAAGTATGAATTGAGTTCTCCGAGCCGCTGGTGTATTTCGTAAAGAGAAAAACGTTAAAATTCGTTTTTTTTTTCTGCCGTGCGACGATGGCCTAGTTCCACATGCCATGTCTGATGGATGTCAGTTATCAGTTATCTCCTGTTAATTCACCTCTCCAAGTTCTCCAATGCCTTAACCAGGTATTGAACTCACATCTCTTTGGGTCCTGTCACTAGATCTAACCACTGTGCCATGTTGTTGTAAGTAGTTTTCACAGTGGAGGCTTGTATTTCATTAAGTCTGTCCTAAAACAGTCCGACGTACAATACGTTAGGAACTTGAAATAAGAGTTAATGACGCAGCAATCTAGTTGTCATGGTTGATACTTCAATGTCCGACATCGACTGACTCACTCAACACCACTGAGTATTTATCGTTCCACCCACGAGGACCGAATATGGCACAAGGCCGGTTTTAATGTGGGTATCCCCGAGCCCGTAGGCTCGGCCAAAAATATAGCCTTTGAACCCGCCTAGACTGTCTACCTCCTCGGACGAAACCCCGACCTTCGGCAAAGCCTCGTCCGGGTTCCTCTCTGCTAATGCAGAGAGTTCGACAGAAGGCGCGCGCAGTCAGAGACCGCTCAACGCCACTGAGCTCAACTGGCCACTGCTACTACTACTTATTATCTGTGGGAGTGTCTATTACAATAGAATAAGTATGACACATGTGTCCTTAAGGACGTGGCACGTGGAACTAGAACAGTCTACCCCAGGCAGTGGAGAACTTGGAGAGGGGAATTAACAGGAGATAACTGATAACATCCATTAAACATGGCACGTGGAACTAGAACAGTCTACCCCAGTGAGCGAAATAATGGGTTCAGTTCGATATTCCAACCACCTGAAGAAGGCTGGAGCGTACAACGGTCGAAACGTTGTGATAAATATGGCAACAAAGATGAGGACAATAGTTCGAATAATGTAAATAGTGATTGGAAGTGGTTTTTGCTTTGAAATTACTAAAATTGGTGATTTTAGCCCCATTTTTAGCCATCCTTCATCACGATAGAATTGTCTTAATTAAACAACATTTCAAAAATAAAATATACCTTTTTGAAACTTTATTTGAGAAATATTAACTGATTTAAAGTTTAATTAATCTGATTTGATACGAATATTACTCACTTTAAGTTTAAAATATTGCAGAAAGGCGTTTCTTGTTGTTGTTTAAAATTGCATTTTTGCAATATTTTAAACGCGGTAAGTGTTTATTTAAGGTGTTGACAGCTTGACTCACAGGGAATAGATCTGTAAAATTACTTGAGGAATATAATGTGAGCTCCATTTTTGCATAATTTTAAACTACCCAGAATTCTTAATAATTTAGGAAAATATTCTATTTATTGCATTGTATGTACTTTGGATTTAAATTTACTATAGTTATCTCGCTTATTTTCGGATTACTTAATAACAAATACACTTAACCAGGAGAAATTAAGACAGAATTTTAAAAGATTTAAAACTTTATAAATTAATATAATTAAAATTTTAAAAAATACGAAAACAATTCTTGTAAAAATTCATTATTTATCGATTTTTTTTTCTCAAGACAATCATATACATAATAAATCGTATTCATAAAAGCAATTAAAATTTTTCTAATTAAATAATGGCTGGAAATATATGTATATGCAAGCAAACGAATCAGACATCCCAATGCGACACATAACATTATATATATATATATATATATATATATATATTATGACATAGCGATATATAATTTTATATGTTAAAAACAATATTGAGAAAATAGTATGACAAATTGTTTTTGTATCGCGTTTCATCCGTTAGCACTTCATCAGACTAGGCTTGTTGATGTTGGCAGGACTAAACATGCTTACGAAACGAGAGACGCTGGTAGATTCAAAATTTTGAAAGAACATTTTTTGAAAGAAGATTTGTTACTATATATATATATATATATATATATATATATATATATATATATATATAGGAAAGTAACTATACTCGTTTCGAAAAGCCTTCGAATTTTTGATTTGCCAATAATCAAATCAATCTCGAGGGAAAAAAGGTTTTAAAAAAAGAAAGAGCTACAAACATGAAAGTCTGTCGAAAAAAATCGCACAGATTGAAGCCCAAAGAAAAAAAAACCGATACGAGTAAACAACTAACAAACAAAAGAGCTCAATACAACCGTAGAGCAGACCTAGATAAACCTAGTGAGCCAGACAAACCTACCTAGGTTTCACCTAAGCGGATCGTCAGGGAAATATATATATGATAAAAACATTGTTTTAAGGTGATTATGGGTAAATTTGCTCAGCATCAAGCACAAGGCGTATGTAAATATAACAGTTGACATTGAGGTCAACACTGATCGGCTACAGTCTGTTTCTTGAACGCAATCTTCAGGATATGTTTGTTGTGCGACGGCTCGACTATTTATATATGCTATTTAATGAGGTATTATGGGTAGAAGGTCAAGTATTTCCGGTTTATTGTCTTAATACACACACACACACAATTATTGTGTTCATATGAAAGTTAATTTTTTTTAACTGTGAAGTGAAAAACACTAAGGTTATGTACTGTAAGATTTAAATTTCGCGATGTAAATGTCAGGGGAGGTAACTAAGTTATGAAATGTCTAAATGTTTCTTTTTTTAACTATTTAAAACTATTAGTTAAAACCTCGACATTTTAAACTATCTACTGTAAAGATTTTAGAACATTTGTGCAGTATTCATAATTAGTTTTATTTAGGGTTGGTTTCATTTTTTTTTTTTTTAATATAGATATCTTCAAGAATTATCTATTATTTATGAACTTGATTATTCACGTGACTTAGACACTTATCACACACACTCACACACATGCGTATGCGCGCACACACGCATACATACATAAATATGTATTTATATATGTAAATTATTATCATATTATAATTATGCCTTTCCGTAGTAGCTGTTTGTTTTTAGCAAAAGAAGGGAAAAGAAGGAAAGAAATAAAGAAAGAATCACTGTAGAAAGAAAAAAAGAAAGAAAGAAAGAAAGAAGAATCATTGAAGTAAAAAGAAAGAAAGAAAGAAAGAATCACTGTAGAAAGAAAGAAAGAAAGAAAGAAAGAAAGAAAGAAAGAAGAATCACTGAAGTAAAAAGAAAGAAAGAAAGAATCACGGTAGAAAGAAAGAAAGAAAGAAAGAAAGAAAGAAAGAAGAATCACTGAAGTAAAAAGAAAGAAAGAAAGAAAGAATCACTGTAGAAAGAAAGAAAGAAAGAAAGAAAGAAGAATCACTGAAGTAAAAAGAAAGAAAGAAAGAATCACTGTAGAAAGAATGAAAGAAAGAATGAAAGAAGAATCACTGAAGTAAAAAGAAAGAAAGAAAGAAAGAAAAAAGAAAGAAAGAATCACTGTAGAACGAATGAAAGAAAGAATCCCTTTAGAAATAAAGAAAGAAACACTGTAGAAAGAAATAAAGAAAGAAACACTGTAGAAAGAAAGAAAGAAAGAAAGAAAGAAAGAAAGAAAGAAAGAGTCACTGAAGCAAAAAGAACGAAAGAAAGAAAGAAAGAAAGAATCACTGAAGCAAAAAGAAAGAAAGAATCACTTTAGAAAGAATGAAAGAATCCCTTTAGAAATAAATAAAGAATCACTGTAGAAAGAAAGAAAGAAAGAAAGAAAGAAAGAAAGAATCACTGAAGTAAAAAGAAAAAAAGAAAGAAAAAAGAAAGAAAGAATCACTGTAGAACGAATGAAAGAAAGAATCCCTTTAGAAATAAAGAAAGAAAGAAAGAAAGAAAGAAAGAAAGAAACACTGTAGAAAGAAAGGAAGAAAGAATCCCTTTAGAAATAAAGAAAGAAAGAAAGAAAGAAAGAAAGAAAGAAAGAATGAAACACTGTAGAAAGAAAGGAAGAAAGAATCCCTTTAGAAATAAAGAAAGAAAGAAAGAAAGAAAGAAAGAATCCCTTTAGAAATAAAGAAAGAAAGAAACTGTAGAAAGAAAGAAAGAAAGAAAGAAACACTGAAGAAAGAAAGAAAGAAAGAAAGAAACACTGAAGAAAGAAAGAAAGAAAGAAAGAAAGAAAGAAAGGCAAAGAAAGATAGCGGAGGCGATAACACACTCATGTGTTTAACCCCTGCTCCAGTGAATGGAAAACCTTGTCAATTTTAAATCTTTTCATTTGTATCCCCTTACTTCTTTAAGTAATAGCCCGCTTCCGTATTTATTGCTATTGTAATATTTTGTTCGATTTGTTAAGCTCAAATATTTAACGTGACAACAGAAAAATTTCCACTGATATTACAATTCTTCAGAAAATTCAAATGGGCTTACAACCATGTCAAAATGAAACAACTGTTCTCGTCCGATCACCGATGTTAAGCAACACTGAACCTAGTCAGTACCTAGATGGGTGACAGCTTGGGAATACCAGGTCTTGTAAGCGTAGATGTGCGGGTGGTGTAATGGATAACGGCTCGTATTGAGAAATCGGAGTGCCGAGTTCGTATTCCAGCCGGAAAACACTTGGGCGATCATGAATCGAAAAGAGACATCGTCGACCAAGCGTGTCACACCCGCCCCTGCCAACACGCAGTAGAGGTAATGACCAATTCCTCCTCCAGGAATCTAGGGAAGGCCTACGTCCAACAAATATGGAGGCATATTTTGTCTTTGCGGTCTCTCACGATGTTAGGGGGATTAGATTTGATTGTTCTGCCTGTGTGTATTTTAAAGTCCCATAAAATTGTCCTATCTACGTAAGCGGGTCTGGGTGGTGTTCATACCAATTTACTACTGTCGAAACGGTTAAATGTGGCCGTCTTTTCTACTCCAATAGCTTCATGTCTCGCACTTCCCGTCTGTGGAATTCCCTTCCTGTTACTTGTTTCCCTGATAGATATAATCTCCAACTATTCAAATGTAATGTTAATCGACATCTCCAGATGACCTGACCTATTCCCTGTCCTTCTCTTCATCTTTTCCTCCGTCACATCTCTTTACTCTCGCTCCCACTCTGTAACCCCTTGCGTACTAGTGGCATTCCGCCTTGCTTGGGGTGAAATGATTAAAAAAAAAAAAATAAAGTTGCAGATTTTCCAGTGCAGATATTGGCCCACTCTGTCGTGCTGTATTTTATATTCAGTGGGTGCCAGTACCGCGCAACCTGATACAAGATGGTCAATTGTTTCTGGATATTTATCACAGAATCTGCATTTTGGACTAACACAATTTTTCCCTATGTATACTTGGTAATTTTTAGTTAGCAACCACTGGTCCTGTGCAGCAAGAATAAAACCTTCAGTTTCAGCTTTTAACTCTGCAGTTTGTAGCCACTGATAGGTACGGTGTTTGTCTACATCAGTTTGTTTGGTATAATAATCAGCCTAATTATTGCAGCACAGGACCAAAGCCTCGCAACCAGATCCTATCACTGTCACATAATAAAGCACAGAATTAACCCGAAATGCGGAAAATATAGTGAAACTGTCGACCATATTATCTCAAAATGTCTGGAACTAGCTCAAAATGAATACACCCACAGACATAACAAGGTAACGACATATGTGCTGGAAGATATGCAAGAAGCACAAAATCGAAACCACTGAGAGATGGTATGAACACCAACCAGACACAATTACTCAAAATAACGATGTAACTATCCTCTGGGACATGCCAATTCAAACTGACAGGGAAATAAAAGACAACATGCCTGATATTATCATAAAAGACATGAAATTCAGGAAGTGTGTGCTTATTGACATAGCGGTACCATCTGAGAGAAACACCTCCATAAAAATTATCGAGGACTTGTCCAAGGACAAGGACCTGGAGATCGAGAATAACAAGATATGGGGAATGAAGACTGAGACTGTACCAATAGTAATCAGAGCACTGGGCCTCGTAAGAAAAGGAATGGACAATTTTACTAACAGTGTTCCAGGTAATATCAACATACAAGTTGTCCAGAAGATCGTCCTACGAGGAACATCCAATATATAGAAAATTGCTATCAATTAAATGACAATTCTCCTATTGGGCCTAAGGACCATAGTTTGAACCCGGCACTACAGGATACAAATCAGGAAACATAATATACACTAATAATAATAATAATAAT
>CAHIKZ030004818.1:22500-25000 GCA_903632075.3 Acanthosepion pharaonis | reverse complement strand
GTATGAAAGTGTCCGTCAACTTTAGTGTTTATGTCTGTTTTCCCGCTCTAACTCCGATATTAAATAACCTTTCTACATAAATATATTCTAATTTTAAACAATACAATTGCATATGCGTGCATGTATTCATGTATGAATGTACATTCATATTTAGATAAGTATGTTGATATCTACACCTATCTCTTTCTGTCTTTTAAATAGATCACAATATTTTACAAATTATCAAAACATAAATTCTTCCTTTTTCATTGTGTTTCATTTTTTTTTTTTTTTTGTATTTTACTACACACCCACTCGTCAGGAGTTTTCACAAATTGACTTAGTACCTTTGACAATTTTTGTAAAGTAAGGCTTTTTTTGTCTATATTTCTAACATGAGGTATTATGTATATTATTTACATTATTCGGACTATTGTCCTCATCTTTGTCGCCATATTTATTACAACGTTTCGGCCGTTGTACGCTCCGGCCTTCTTAAGTTCGACATTCCAACCACCTGAAGAAGGCCGGAACGTACAAAGATGAGGACAATAGTCCGAATAATGTAAATAATGTACATAATACCTCATCTCAGAAATATAGACAGATACTGAAGGGTGATAAATATGGCGACAAAGATGAGGACAATGGTCCGAATAATGTAAATAAGGCATTTTTTTTTTTTTTTTTGCAAATTTTTTTGTTTTGAAAAATAGGTGTTTAATTTAGTTTTTTTTTTTTTAATTATCGCGATTACTATTTTTTTTTAATTAAAATTTGCGCTCTTTCCAATTGAAAATATATTGATATCCATATGAGAACAGAAATGGAATACAATTTTGTTAAATTGACCTGTTTTACAAAGACTAAAATATTTTTAGTTTTTATTTTATTTAATTTATAGTTTTAGGTTTTATTTCATTTTATTTTCTCAAGGAAACAATTATAAAAATGAAAATTAAAAAGACAGTTTCTGTTAAACGCTCCACAAAGAATCAGTTGGTTGAGGTAGGATCTTTGAAAATGGCCTGAACTAAATACTTGTTATTTGTCATCAGAATTCTAAGTTTTGCTGTTTAATTGTTGGAAAGCCGTCTGTGCCTTGTTGAAAATAACAAACGTCCCTTTCAATGGAGGGTACATATATTTACAGGTGTAAAATGTGCGAATTTTTAATCATTTGCACCTGGTTTCTTTGTCGGCAACATGTGTACGATATTGCATTGACACCTACATAGTCATGTAATATATTAAATTCTATTATACATTCCTTTAGCTTCATGTATATATATATATATATATATATATATATATATATATATATGTGTGTGTGTGTGTGTGTGTGTGTGTAAATTTATACTAATATATATGTAAATTTATAGGTAATATATATAAATGTAATGTGTGTGTGTATATATATATATATATATATATATATATATATATATGCGTATTAGTGTATAATATAGCACTCTCTCGATCTATCGAAATAGAGACTTCCCTTTAATTATTTCTCTCTCTCCCTAAATATATGTGTGTGTGTATGTGTGTGCGTAGATAGAGAGATAGATAGATATAAAAGTTCATCGCCACACAAATCATTGTTAATGATGCCATATTCTCCTTATCTATCTATCTATTCTATCTATCTATCTATCTATCTATCTATCTATCTCTCTATCTATCTATTGTTTTACGTATATAGAAATTATTTTTGTATATATTTGTATATTAATTTTATATATTTGTATATTAATTTGTGTGTGTATATATATATATATATATATATATATATATATAAATTCATTTTGTATATATTTGTATATTAATTTGTTTATATATATATATGTGCAAATTAGGATTAATACAAATAAAATTTGTCAATTAGCTGATTGTTTTTATAATAAATATATATATATATATATATATATGGAGAGAGAGAGTGAGAGAGAGAGTGTGTGAGAGAGAGAGAGAGAAGTGTGGACATAGGAATCAAGACTGCATGGTGGCTGTCAGTTTCACTTCTAAATGCGAACTTCAAACCAAGCACTTGTGAAACTCACAATCGCCATGTAGTCTTGATTCCTATGTCTACACTCTCCCTATATAGCGATTTTCCAAGCGTAGCTTAGATGTGGCACAAGGCCGAAAGTAGGGGGTCACCCAGTGAGGATCGAACTCACTACTCAGTCGTAATTGTTTTAGCGAGACAAGCTTGCTAACCATAGCCTCGAGGTGCCCAACACTCTCTCTATATATAATCGCTCCGTTATTTAACCGCTCTTCATCCATAACTACACCAAATTTTAAATCACGTATACCTGAAAATACTTGCAGTTATTCTTGCATCAAATGAAACTAGTCGCATAAAACTGAGGAGAAGACATGTAAAACAAAAAAAAAGAAAAAAAAAAAATGAGTTTAAAACTTTAAGAATTAACACTATCTATGTCCTTCAAGAGCTGACATCTTCCTTAACTCGGGACGGAGAAATAAAAGACAATTTAAACACAGGTCTTTC
>CAHIKZ030004818.1:7500-15000 GCA_903632075.3 Acanthosepion pharaonis | reverse complement strand
CAGACAGAGAGATAAGTGTGTTCTTATATACAATGCTTAAACATGGAATACTTTAAATCAGAACCTGGCTGTTGACCCACGCAGAACCTGCGTTTGCTGCTGAAACGAACACGTGCGTGCTTAGGGGCCCCAGAAAAATATATATATATATATATATATATACATATATATATACATATATACATATATATATATATATATATATATATATATATATATATATATATGTATATATATATATGTATATATATATATATATATGTATATATATATATTTATTTGCTGGAAGTTGGATTTTATCGTAACTGAAGAAAACGTTAAGATAGAATCGAAGAGCTATTATTTATTTATTTATTTATTTTCATTTATTATTATCATTATTATATATATATATATATATATATATATATATATATATATTGCAATTTATTTTCTTCCCTTCCTCATTTTAGATATAGCAGGACGCACGTAGAGAAACGTTTTCGGGGAGACATATATATACACAGACGCGACCAAACATATTAAAAAAAAAAAAAAAAGAAAAAAGAAAAAAGTGGTGTAAAAAAAAAAAAAGCTAAAAGAAAAAGCAAATATATAAAAAAAAAAAAGAAGATGTAAAAAAAAAAGAAAAGGAAAAAAAAAAAAATAAAAAAAAATAAAAATGCCCTAACGGACAGAAAATTATGCATAAATTTTATCGTGTTTCATTTTTATGCACACGTGGAGAACGTTTCGCGACTTATGACAAGTCATTTTTGTAACGTAGGCAAAAATGGATTAATCAAACAAGGTTAGTAAATGATTTTTTTTTTTTTAACTTACTTTCTTTTTCTGTTTTAATGTCATATGCATACATACACAAACGCATGCATGCACGCACCCAGACAAACATATGCGTATGTGCGTCCTCATCTGTCTGGTGTGATCTACAACTGTTCTAGATTCTTAAACGATAGACCAGACACACAAAATATATCAAGCACATTATGCACACACACACATATATATATATATATATATATATATATATATATATATATATATATATATATATATACAGGAGTAGTTTAAAATTTGTAACTTAAAAAAACTTAACCGCGTTCCTACATGTCAACAAAATGAAAAACGCAAAAGTTATACAAAAGAGTATTTGGGATTATATATATATATATATATATATATATATATATCGTGTGTGTGTGGGTGGGGTCGTAAAAAACACTCGGGTCGACCTAATTTCCAAAATCAGTATTTCAATGACTAGAAATCAGAACACTAATTTTGGGAAGTGGTTCATTCCCAGATTTTTTCAGCACCACGATATATATATATATGTGTGTGTGTGTGTATGTACAGGGAAAAGGTCTCGTATTCCTCCACGAATCTATGATACGGGGACCCCCCCACCACCACCACCACTCTAATATATCACAATTTTTATGATGTTGTTTTCATTGTGACCTAATTGTGTACAAGGAGAGATCAGTATATGCAATAGGTGAACAATTCAACGAGAAAAAAATGAAAATAAATACAATCTATCTAAATACAAATTGAAAGACATCTCATAATTGGCCTTTCCCTAGTCTTAAATAACAATATTTTCCGTCCATTTTTGTCATCAACTTGAGTTTTGACCTTGTTAAAATGTTGAAGAATTTTAAAACATATTCAACATTATGGATTTAAAAATAGTGAATTTTAGTGGGGGGTTTTTGGGGTTTTTTTTTTTTTCCGAGACTTTGCATGAACAAAACAAGTTTACGGACTTGGACGTGAAAATCCGTAAAAAATTTTCATCTTTTAAGTCAATTTTTCTTGGTGCAGACAAATGACAAATGAAAAAAAGTACAGACAAAAGTAGACAAATGAAAAAAAAAAAATTGTTTGATAAGATAGCGGGTGTCACAAAAGCTCAAGCACTGACCAGGCCCCTGATCAGGTGTGCCCCCCCCACACACTCACCGGTCGGAGATACGCATCGGCCGTGCATACACACACACACACACACACACATATATATATATATATATATATGCGTGTGTATATGTTATTGACATTTGGAAAAACGTTCATGAAAGTATGTTTCGAAAATAATATCCGATAATGCATTTAGTCTGTAAATGGTTCCCTCAGATGAATATCGAAAACATGTGTTAATTGTGTGTGTATGCATTTGTGTTTGTTTTTAAAATAATTAAATCTTATATAATTTTCCACAAGCTGACGTTGCTCGAGATTAAAAAGAAAAAAAAAAAAAAAAAAAAAAACCAGAAAGAAAATGAGTGAC
Organism: Acanthosepion pharaonis; assembly: GCA_903632075.3. Lineage (NCBI taxonomy): Eukaryota > Metazoa > Mollusca > Cephalopoda > Sepiida > Sepiidae > Acanthosepion > Acanthosepion pharaonis. The sequence continues at coordinate 12,710 of CAHIKZ030004818.1, read as the reverse complement.
TTTTTAAAACAATCGTTTAACATTCTTTATATTCTGGGCCTTAAGCGCCCGAATTTTGAGCTGGAAAATCCTTCAGAATGGGTAGAGAACCTGATGAAGACATTATAGGCGAAATGAACGTTTTTCCAAATGTCAATCTAACTTGTAACTCTGTCGGTACACACACACACACACACACACACACAGATACGCGATCATTTTTCTGTCGCTTCATGATCGAAAGAATATGTCAAGTTATAAAGATGGAGATCTACAATATTTGACAGTATGAGTAATATGCAAATAAATGAGTGATATCGAGAGAAATATAATATAAATGTATCGATATATAGATTTGGGCAAAAAGATTTCCCACTAAAACTGAGGGTTTGAAATGCAGTCTTTAGTTTTCGAATAAGTGAACTTTCTGTTTTTGTGTCTGTCTATATGGGCATGATGACATATAATTTTGACTTGGTGTAATAATTCGTGCCAGGGTTTGACTAACGTAAAAAAAGAGAGGAAATAAAAAAGATGCACACACAATGAACCAAACAAACAAACACACACACACATATATATATATATATATATATGGTAGAATATTAGTTTAACATTTTATATATCAAAAGAATTTTACGGAATTTTTACGAATGACAAGATCAGAAAAGTCCGTAGAAATATGGTACGAAATGCAAATTTGAGCAAGGATGACATGCAAATTAATGAAGTGTCTTTTAAATGTTTTACATAGAATCTTTTAAACTTTTACATCAGTTGCCTTATATATATATATATATATATATATATATATATATATATTGCGAGAGAGAACACTCATTAATTTATCCTCGGACAACAATATTGCTTTTTCATCGGATCTTTCTTTCTCTTTTTTTGTGATTTTATTTATTTTCAATAACGTTTAGGGCTTTTTCATTATTACACACACACACACACACAGACACAAACACACACATGTATATATATTGAATTATTTAATCTGTTTTATAAAATAAGCAAATGCGTTTATGGCTATAAAGTTGGATTCATTATGTGTGTGTATGTATGTATGTGTGTGTGTGTATTTTTATTACTTCAAACGTTATTTTTTTAATGGATACCCGTACTTAAATCAGAGAGTCCCATTTTTTAAACAGTACTTATTTCGTTTCCCGGCCTGTAGGTTTGAAAAAAACTTAATAAGTCTATATCCTCAGGGATATATATATATATATATATATATATATATATATATATATATATATATATATATATATATATATATATATATATATATATATATATATATATATATATATATAATATATAATGAATGATGTCATTGAAGGTGATAAAGAAGTGGCAGTTTGGGCCAATGTTGAGGAATTTTATCTGTTCGTTTGAGAATTCATGGTTTCAAATATTGATGAAGTTATCAGATGAATTTCGAAGATATATGTTAGCATTATAGAACTTGTTCAGTTTTTGGGGAATTGTCATTTTTGTGCTTACTATGTTTCTTACCCACTGTGTTTGAAATAAAATTGAGAATTTTTTCTAGGTGTTAGAGGTACTGGATGATTTATGGGGTAATGATTCAGCCTTGGATATCTCAGGACAGCATTTGGATATCCGTACTCGATACTTGTTTGGATCTTACAAATTTTATTTATTGTCTAATGTTATGCACTGTTGGTCTATGTAGCACTTATATATTTGTTATTCTGACGACAGTGTCTCGTTTTCTAGTAACTGCGTTCGGAGTTCATTTTTGGTCGGAATTAATAATGTTGTAAATGGTATTTTTATTCATTGATTACTTAAATATCTTTAAGAAGTTGTTCAAATTATATAAATGCGAACAAACTGGGACAATTAAGAAAAGAATTTACACTTCTGTACATTTCTCTGTTTCTCTGTGTACTAATTTTTGCATATGTCAGTTCATATCTATCTATCATCAGTGACTATTCATATCTATCAAAGAGACTGTTCATATCTCTCTATCTAGCTAACCAGCCGTCACAATCTATCTATCTATCTATCTATCTATCTATCTATCTATCTATCTTGGTGTAATGGTTAGCAAGCGTGTCTCACTAGAACAATTATGATTGATTAGTGAGTTCGATCCTCATTAGGTGACGCATACTTTCGGCCTTGTGTAACATCTAAACTACGCTTGAAAAATCACCATATCTATCTATATTATTATATTGATTATTATCTATCTATATATCTTAATTGTCTATATATCTTGATTATCTACCAATCTCTCTCTCTCTTATATATATATATATATATATAGGAGAAACATAGACTCCCTCTGGATAACCTTTTGTTTTTCCTTTTCTCCCCCGTTTTTCTCATGTCCTCTTTTAAGATCTTATTTAAAGAAATCATCCCCTCAGTAATTAATTTAATCCCTACGATAAATTTTCTTCTAAGATTTGATTTTAATCGAAATTATGATCTCTATTTTTGAAACCTTTTTTATATTATATTATATTATATATAAATATATATATATATATATATATATATATATATATATATATATATATATATATATATATATATTACTATATCATATTCTTAATTATCTGTCATAATTATCTATATATCTTAATTATTTATATATCTTCATATCTTTATATATCTTCACTATCTATATATCTTAATTTAAATTATCTAGATATCTTAAGTATCTACCTATTTATTTTAATTATCTATATATCTATCTCCTTAATTATTTATATATCTTAATTATCTATCAATAAATATATATCTCATCTATCTATCTATAAATATATTTCTTATCTATGCATCTATCTGTATGTATCTTATGTGGATGTATCTATCTATATAAATATATATCTTTTCTGTATCTCTCTGTATCTATCTATCTATCTATCTATCTATCTATCTATCTATCTATCTATCTATCTATCTATCTATCTACATACACCAGACATGTGACAGATTTTTTTTCATACAAGAGTAAAAAGAAATAAAAATTTTTTTTTATTTCTTTGTCTTTTAAGACAATTTTTCTTTCATTTTCAATAACTACGATAAGTGAGTAAGTGTGTGTGCGTTATAAGCATTCACCTCAGAAGGGATGTCTACGAGAGCCAGAATTCGTTGAAAAGTTTTGTTGAAATCAACCAAAAATGACGCCTGTCTGTGTAATGTTCTATTGTTTTTTTTAAAGTTAGTGTACAACACATCGTAATCAATATTGTGTACACATTGTCCAAAGTGCAGGTTTCGTTCTAATTGCCATCAAGTATTTTCCACAGTTTTAGTTATTACACACACACACACACACATATATATATATATACGTACAAATACATATATACATATACATACATATATACTTATATATACATACATATACTTATATATACATACATATATATACATATATACATAAATAAATATATATATATATACATACATAAATATATATATATATATATAAACACACACATATATATATATATATATATATATATATATATATATATATATATATGTGTGTGTGTGTGTATATATATTTTTATTTTGAACAATAAAAATTAAAATCTTCAGACACACGGGGTCGCAGATTAATATTCTTTCGTTTTTTTTTTATTATTTTTCGTTTAGATTCTCAACTAGTTTCAGCCAAAATGGCTATCATATATATATATATATATATATATATATATATAAGACTGTGGATGCTGGTCGATTTCAAGTAGAGATAAAACTAAAAAAAACGTACAACCCCATTTACTAACAGTCTCCAAGCAAATCTATCTATCTATCTATCTATCTATCTATCTATCGTTTGCCTCCCTCATTGTTTGACTGTAGGAATCTTTTCCTATTCTGGTTAAAAGCATAGACACATTCAGAACACAGCAAGCCGTTCAACAATTTATTATTATCCTCACGCATGCGCACACAAGCAGACAGCGAAGCATTTATTTGCCCTTATTATATACACATTGATAATTATTATTATTATTATTATTTGCATCATGCTGACGCAGTATTAAGTTCACACGAGAATAGCTCCAGTGACGGTTTTATCCGTTACTTACCACGACTAAACCATCTATCTTTCTAACGAGCATGCTGAGCTTGTTCTATCTAGCTAGATAGCTAGTTAGCTAGATAGATAGATAGAAACACAGAGTGTTTTTTTTTATCTAGCTAGCTATCACAGTGTTTCTATCTATCTATCTATCTATCTATCTATCTATCTATCTATCTATCTATCTATCTATCTATCTATCTATCTATCTATCACAGAGTCTGTTTATATCTATCTATCTGTTTATTTATCTATCAAGGAGTCTGTTCATATCTATCTATCTATCTATCTATCTATCTATCTATCTATCTATCTATCACAGAGTCTGTTTATATCTATCTATCTGTTTATTTATCTATCAAGGAGTCTGTTCACATCTATTTATCTATCTATTCATCTATCTATCACATCTATTCATATCTATCTGAGTCTGTCTATCTATCTATCTGTTTATCTATCTATCTATCTATCTATCTATCTATCTATCACAGAGTCTGTTCATATCTATCTATCTATCTATCTATCTATCTTCATATCTATCATCTATCTATCTATCTATCTATCACAGTCTGTTCATATCTATCTATCTATCTATCTATCTATCTATCTATCTATCTATCTATCTGTTCATATCATCTATCTGTTATCTATCTATCTATCTATCTATCTATCTATCTATCTATCACAGAGTCTGTTCATCTGTTTATTTATCTATCAAGCTTCATATCTATCTATCTATCATCTATCTATCTATCTATCTATCTATCTATCTATCTATCTATCTATCCTTACTCTAATAATAAATTAAATGACCTATATTTTTACCTATCAAGATGCATCAACATCTTTTATTATCTGTGTGTTTGAAATATTTTTATTACGTGAATGTTTGAAATCGTATTTTTGAATTAATCGATCTAGTGTTCCCATCTTCATTTGTAATTCATAGTTGGTTACCAACTACAAGAGAAATCGAAAGAAGGCCGGAGGCTGCAACAGCCGGAAGAAATATAGTGAGAATAAAAGAAAAGATGAGGACAAAAAAAACAATTGAGGATATTTCATAATTGGAGGTAATTTACTCCGCTTAAATATGATCAGCAATAAATTATTAAGATAGAAGTAAAAATACTTTCAATAC
>CAHIKZ030004817.1:3462500-3553335 GCA_903632075.3 Acanthosepion pharaonis | reverse complement strand
AAATGAATAAATACATAAACGAAAGAGAAAAAAATGTGCTTTCATATTAAGAACATTTGCCTGCTATTTGTAACGTGAGATTTTATAGGAGAGGCGTTGTTTGGTCAATTCCTTATCACAAATAATCAAATATAATCTGAAACTGAACAAGAGGATGAATTGTGATTTTAATACAATTTCCAAGATCACTGAAAAATATATCTTTCCTTCATTTCTTGTTTTTTATACATTGTTCTTTTTATTTTTTTGAATTTTTCGTCCTCTCCTCAAATGAAAATAAAAAAAATTATGTATTTTTCTTCATTGCTGTATTCACCCTAATAACGTTTCAAGTAATAAAAAGATCAGATTAAAAAATTCATTAATCCTTTATATATATATATATATATATATATATATATATATATATATATATATATATATATATATAAAGGATTAATAATTTTTATAATCATATATATATATATATATAGAATTTTTATATTCATATATATATATATATATATGTGTGTGTGTGTGTGTGTGTGCGTGTGTGTGTGTGTGTCTGTGTGTGTGTGCAAAAATATATAGAAAATAGGAAAGAACTCATTAGGTAAATAATCCAAAATTCTTTAGTATTTTTGTTATTATTTAAAAAAAATAGTGCTCGATACAAAAGTAGAGCATATATATAATTATTTATTTAAAAATAATTATTTATTTAAAAATATATGTAGCGTTGGAATTTTTAGATAAATAATTATATATATATATATATATATATATATATATATATATATATATATATATATATATATATATATCGTGATCGTCATCCGTCCATCTCGAGAGACGATGGAGTAGCGCGGTGCGCTACGAGCCTGGGCGGGATATATGGAGAACTAGGGCTGCCCGGACGTCTACTTTTCCCCTCTCCGCCTTGCTAGCAGAGTCCAAAGGAGAGGATAAACCAATACAGTTTGGTACCAGCGCAGCTTCAGGAGTTGCCGGAAGGTAACACAAAGTGCCGTCCATCCGCTTTAGGGGCTCCACTCCAGGTTTGAATTCAGAGTTGTCCTCCTAGACCAGTTGCCATCTATGTGTGTGTGTTTGTGGGGTGGAATTTACCTTATATTCATTAGCGATTAGCTAGTATAATATATAAATAAATTTCAACATGAACTGATAATTCTTAAGAAAAGATCATTATTGTTTGTAATTTGATTACTTTCGAATATAATTTCACAGGATTAAATTAGAAAAAAAGTGTTCAACAATTTTTTTAATTTGGTTCCCATTAGAGAAATCTTTCCGATCAAAGTGTTTTGCAAGTTCAGGTGAATATGGCTGGTTTGGAATAAAATGAATTTAGTTAATTTTCTTTTTATTCGTGCTGTTTGATAGATGCCATTATCATGGTAGAAAACCAAATACTTTCTTTAAACCATTGCTTATTGTAAATTTTATCTTATGGCTTACGGCCACATCACGAGGAAACACCGGGTACCGTACGATCACTGAAGTTAAGCAATGTCGAGTCTACATGGGTGATATCTTGGATACCACACTTGGATGTGCGGGTGGTGTAATGGATAATGACTCGGAATTTTTAATCGGAGAGCCGAGTTTCCATTCCAGTTGTGTTCGTTATATTGATTTACGTGAAAATAACCTTTATGACTAAATCATTATTATCGCCCAAAAGTTTTTACAATTTAAAAAAAAAATGTATATTTTCTAGCCTTAAATAATCTGCGAAAGGTTGATAAGCCATAGAAAATAAATGAATTGAAAAAAATATTCTTAATTGTTACTTGTGATTTGGAATATAAAATCGCCATAGACTTGGATTCCAAAAATGGAAATTACTTACAATTCAACGGAATATTTTCGCTCGAAGATCCATTATTCTGTTTCGTTTTCCAACTCCTATTGTTACCGTTTTTCACCCTATCGACCCCTTCTCTCTCTCTCTCTCTCTCTCTCTCTCTCTCTCTCTGTGTGTGTTTCTCTTTCACTCACTACACTTTGTATTTCCTCTTCCCACTCTAATATGTCTTCTCCTACTGCTCCTTCTCCTTAATCATTTTTATTCCTCCCTTTCAATCTATGATCTCTCCTCCTCCTTCTTCTTTCTTCTACTCTATTCATTCTTTTCTCAATTTCTTTTCTTTTCTTTTTATTTTCATTTATTTTTGGTACTTAGCTTTTTCTTTTTCTTCCTCAACGTTTCCCTTTCTCTTCTTTAAAACTCCTCTTTCTAATTGGTAAACTCTCCTCTCCTTCATACGCATATTTGCTTTCCATCTTCCTCTTCTCCATTGTATTTCCCTCATTAACATTTACTTCCTTTCTTTCACCTCCCACTTATACCCTCATAATTACTTCTTACTCTTACTTTTATTCCTCTATTTCATTTTGCATTCCGCCAAAATTCTTTTCTCCGACGATTCTCCCCCACCTTTTTTTATTTCCTTTTGCATACTAATCGATTTCAATTTACAAGAAAACATTCATTTTATTCCATACGATTCCATTTTATTTCACTTAATTCCATTACTTGTGTGGAAATTCGATCAGGAACACGATTCAATAAATAAAGGCATGGGTTGGGCTGGATAGGCATGACTAATCGATAATAAAGCTAGACATTAACTTCGAATATGCAAATAAGTGAAACCCCCATACCACTACTGCCGCTCACTGCGCAAAAATATCACCGTTATTTCGCCTCCCGCTGTTGAGCTACCTATTTGTGATAGTGAACTTTCCTTCCGCTGTTATTCTGGTCACGTTCGCTCGAACCCCCAACGACGGCCGCCCCGGCCAAGGCAGGAGTCAAATTTTTCCGAAATCAAATCAAAATCAAAGTAAAAAGAAAGATAATAACATAAGATAAAATTGAGAATAATTTTGAATCGAATTAGACATATTTTTAATATAGAAAGGAGGTGAGATATAAACGACCAAGAAACGAAATAAAAAAAGGATACAACAAGTTTAATTCTTCTTCCTTCTCTTTTAAGTGTCATGTTCTTTCAGGACGTTGGCGATTATGGCTCTCTACAGGTTCCCTTTGTAGCTTTAAGGAAATATTGACTTTTTGCTAGCTGTCTTAACCATTTTATATCTTACAATTAAAATGGCTAGATGTAATCCTAAGTTCCATCCTAACGGTTTCTACTCTCACACATCTCGGTTGTGGAGTTCTCTTCCGGCTTCTTGCTTTCCAGTCAAACTTGATCTTAAAAAATTTAAATGCGATATCAACCGTTATCTTCAACATTCTTAATTCCTGTTCTTTTTATTGATCTCTCTCCTTAATAAAGATTTTTCTCATATCATCTCGCACTCAGTAACGTCTTACTTCATAATTTCTTGCATGCTTCGCTGAATGACAAGATGATTTATAAAAAGAAATTCTCTTCTGACAATTATTTACAAAATATCTCTAAGTAGGGCGCGCGCGATGTTTCTCTGTTCTTCTTGAGTTCTGTATTTGACACTCTTTTAAGGGCCAAATTTATCTAAACCCATTTTCCTCATTATGTACCCTAGAAATGTCAAGTGAATCTTTCTGATGTTAAATATGTGCCTTTTTGTGTCCGTTTTCTCTAAAATTTCAACGTTGCTTGCATGTTTAATACATCGTATCCTCAGCATCCTTCTGCAGCAACCGCATTTCTGTTGCCTTAAATCTCTTCTTCATCTGTGAGATTATAGATTGAGTTTAAATTTATGTCGTCCTGGGTATGACGATAAACTACATCCGGCAGAAAGTCTTCTGACCGATTGCTATTTATTCCAGGCCCAGCCTGACCTGGGGTGGTAGCAACTGTTTTGGACCCAGCTATAGGAAAATTGTTGACGCCAAATTGGGGGCAATACTCTATGAATGTATAAGAAATATATTGTTATAGCAAAAATATCATAGATGTAGTTTTGAAAAAAATATATCAATCATTTGACACTAGACAACAGCCTTCTTTACAAAAATAAGTCAACGAAGGCTGATCTACAAACTTATTTCTGAAGAAGAATACATATCCTATTCATAGGAGTCTATCCTAAATCTCTTGTCAGCCTTAAAAAAAACTGATTGAGGTTTATAGGTTGTAAAACAAAATAAACTAAAATTAATTTAAATTCCAGGATACATTGTTAAAAATTGGTGAGGAAATTTAACCATCCGCGTATACCGTGGAGAATTGCCGCAGCATTAGTTCGATAAAATTTTGAAATACCTATTATAAATATTAACGTAGTATTTATTTCTTTATTTCTACAGACCTGGTTGGTTGATGGATTTTGTTTCGTGGCATATCAATCCATGGGTTATTTAAAGCGGAAATGTAAATATTTTGAGTACAATTTTATGGATTCATCTAAATATATTTTGAACACAACGATATGCTGTCAACTATTTATAAAACGTATTTTTGGTCATTTTGCAATAAAATTAATTGTTATTAATTCTATTATAAAATGTATTGTTTGTCATTTAACTCTAAATGACATGTTTTAACTAACCTTAATTACAGCAATTTTGGCTTGTCTAAAAACGTATGTTTTTTTCAGAAAATACAATCGGGCTACTCTAATCTATGAACGATAGTTGAATTATATTTTACAATGAAAGTTTGTGGAAGTAAGAAAATTGTTGAATTTCAACGAGGGCAAATAATATGATGGCATCAGAATGGAAAGTCAAATAGAGAAATTGTAAATTTTTCCAGGTTAATCATCAAACGGTTAATAAAATCGTCAAGAAATTTAATGAAGAAAACCATAAGGCCATTGTTGTATGGAACACTGTTCAGGAAGACCAATCATCGTACCTGAGTAAACGAAAAGGGCGCTGAAGAGGGAAGTCATCAGAAATCGTCGTCAGAGAGTCAAAGAAATCACCAAAAGCATGGAAATGTCGCCATATGCGATGAGAAAGACTCTGAAGGAGAAAGGCTATCAAAGAAGAATTGCAAGAAAGAAGCCCTTCATTTCAAAGGTTAACAGAAATATGGACTGGCCGAGAGAATTCGAGAGTAAAGATTATGAATTTAGGCAGTTGGTAATTTTGACAGATAAAAAGTAAATTCTGCTAGTATTCGAATTCGTGACAGGTTTATGTTTGGAGAAATCAGAATGAGATCTGGAACACTGTATGTCTGCAGGCGACTGTGAAACATGGAGGGACTGGAATAACGGTGTGGGGCGCTGTCTGGTTTGAAGGAAATCTGAGCTGATTCTTGTTAATGAGTTGTTTAATGGTCCAAAATACAGTCAAATATTAGAGAAACGTCTACTGTCATTATTTGAAACCAATCAGATTGGCAAGAATGTCTACCTTTTTCAAGAAGATGGAGCGCCATGCGATGCGAGTAAAGTAGCAAAGGCCTGGGAGGAATCGCAAGGAATCAAGTCACTGCCATCAGTAGCCTAAAGTCTTGATATGAATCCAATAGCACACGTTTGGGAGCACCTTCTCCTAAAACTTCGGGAGTGTGCAACCAAAATCACGTCAGTGGCAACCCTTAAAGAAACATTGCTAAAAGGGTGGCAAAATATGGATCAGACAATTGTTGACAATTATATCCATGAAAAATCGAATACAAGCACTGAAACTATCAAATGGAGGACCTACTTCATACTAGTTCCAAATATTCTTTGTTTATGTTGGATAGGGATTACGTAATTAAATTTTGAAATTGAATGTAATTTATTTCTCCTGGATAAAAACTTTTCTTAGGCCACTGTAGATACTGTTGCTAATGTTTATATATAAACATTTGTTAGTAGTATTTTTACTATAAAATATATGTTTATACTTTCATAATTTTTTGATTGAGGGGTCAATATTTGTCCAACACTGGAGCCATAGCAATAGTCAAGGTGTATCTGTGGACAACGGCAATTAAAAGGCGGTTCCATGCTCCTTGAAACATCCAATGCCCCAATCAGGCGCCTTGCTGCCTCATGTAGTTTATCGTCATACTCAGTACACTATGAATCTGGTCACCCTCATTGGTTCCATTTCATTTTTTCTATATCTTCAGAAGGTAATTAAAAATAACGAAATTTACATCATCATAATTTTAATTCGTTGTTCAAAGTATTTAAAAAATGTATATATATATCTTCTAAAAAATATTTGTATAACTTATAGTTTGTAATTGTTAAGAGGAAAAGAAAGAAATGACATGGACAGTTATAAAAGCAACCTAACCTTAATATTTGTTTGTTACCCCTTTGGTAGTGATGACTGTCTTCAAACGTTTCTGGCAACCATTTATAAGCTTCGTGAAATGATCAGTTTTTATTTCCTCCTACTCTTCCTTTGCAACCTGTACGAGCTCTTACAATGTTTCAGAATTATATTCCCAATGGAACATTTCAGCTGATGTCATATATTTTCAATGAGCTGAAAATCAGGAGTCATTGGTGGCCAATCAAAAATAGTTCATTCCTTCCTTTAACCGTCCCTCTGTATTTTTGAATGTTTGCCTTCGATTGTTATCTTGATACTGGGTCGTAACGTTTGCTCTATATTCTCTTGGTAATACTCGGATTTCATGATTCCTTTCATACGGTCACAGTCTCTATCACCAGACGCAGTAAAGCAGCCTCACTAGCTTCTGGATCCTCCATCATCATTAACAGTTGGTAAGAACATAGAAATAATAACGAGAGAAAACAGAAATAAAGTGGACACTTAGACTTAAGAAAAGAGATAAAATTACTAGGTTACATAATGAAAAAACCTAACACTCACAAGACATAGTGAAAACAGAGGAACGCAGCGCATATCGTACCTAACGAGCTTGTGTAAATGATTGGTAGAACAGGGATTTTTACTTCTTTTTTTTTTCAAGATTTCCACATTGTAAATATATTTCTCATTGCACCCCCTAAAAAGTTCTATTTTTCTGTGCTCAGAATATTTTCCAAATGGATTATTTTTTATCAATATACTCATGGGTAAAGTTCAGTCATTCTTTTTTTATGTATTGTCTTCAGTAATTGCATTTTCCTTAGCCATCGCCGATAAAGCCCTACTTGCTTTAGCGTGAGCTATTTAGTACAAGAGGAAATAATCATATCATTCCAAACAAATCTAGAAATGAAGGTCATTCTGAACGGGCTCCCTTCCAGTTCTTTCCATAGGAACTCGGGTGTTCCCTAAGGCTATATCATTAGTCCTACGCTGTTGCTGACCTTCATCAATGATCTTCCTGATGTCAGCAGCTCCCTAGATTGCATTATGCAGAATGCACTACCATTTACACCTGTCTCTATAGTAAACTCGTCAGAGGTGACAAAGTTAAACTGGCCACCGCTCTTGAAAAGGACGTCCAATCAATGGTTAACTGGGACAGGAAAAGTCCTGTAAATATTAATGCCTCCAAAACAAAACTACTCGCATGGCTGATGCTCGACTCTTGAAGAGCGTCTCGATGCGCCTTATGGGCCTAACCTTTGAAGTGTAACAACTACACTGAATCAATGGCTGCATCTTCCACAATATGTCGTGCTAGAAGATTTTTCTCTGCCACATTTATAAATTTACCTTTCGACTGAGCATTGAATACTGTTGCCGTATCTGGTCTGGCGCTCCTTCTATTCATCTCGAGATTCATAAAAAACAAAAATCAAAGAAAAGTCTGCAATATAATAGATCCTGCTTGGCCTCTCGATTTCGAACTGTTTCTCCCCGATAGGACATGGCTTACGTCTGTCTTTCTACAAATATTTTCATGGCAAGTGCTCTGAAGACGTTTTCTCCCTGATGCCTCGGCTACATAAATCTAAGCCTGTTACCCATTTACTGTAGAAATAATTAAATGTAACCGTGTTGAAACTTGACTAATGCATGGAATAATAATGCAACACAAAAGGTACTTAGAACAAAATGTATTGAAACAAGAAATTGTACACAATATTTACATATAGTCTTTTGTATATTCCTGGTAAGACCGTTCCTGACTCAGTCGCAGTCGGGCAGAGTCTCTGGTTGAATCTCTTGATTCCTTCCTCTCTTCCCGGTATCAACCATATTTATATGGTCGGTACTCTACGATGCAAATTAGGTGGATCCTACCACAACAAACCGCCACTTCTAATCCAAAGTTTTTTTTTTCTCGCACTTCCCGACATTGGAACTCCGAGGAGCTTTTTTTTCCTGATGCCTTGGCTACATGAATTTAAGCTTGCTACCCATTTACTGTTGAAATATTTAAATGTAACCGCCAATTCTAATCCAAAGTTTCTTTTCTCGCACTTCCCGACATTGGAACTCCTCTCCGTATAATTGCTACAATCTTCAAAAATTTTAATGCAATGTCAATCATTTTCTCTCTTCTTGAATCCCTTTAATCTTCTATTCTTTCTTCTATCCCCCTATATCCAATTCTTTTTTTTTTTGTTTGTCTGCCACTCCTGTGTACTAGTTTTAATCCCACCTTGCTTGTTGTGAACTGATAAAAATAAAGAAGATTGTCACAGGTGGATTTTCAGGGTTTAAATTTCTTATTGGTGTTTTTCCATGGACCGCACCAATTTTCAATGAGTGACTCATAACTTTCAAGATTTACTCAGACCTTTCAAGTCTTACTCCCACGTTCTTGGCAGTTCAATACTTAACAAATGTCTTCATAACATTATAAACTGTTGAAACAGGGATACCAAGGATCCTTTAGAGCTTTTAAGTTTATTAATATTATCAAATATAATATTCTTAAGTTGCTCCTCTGACTTCAACGTTGTGACAAATGAATAGTAAATAACGGGTTTTAAAAAACATTGAATACAGCATTCATTGGCTAATTCCTATCATGTGGACATTGGCAGTTTATCAAGAGTGATTCTAATTTCTGATTTATTACAGTTGAGTCAAACTATTTTTTACCAATTTTCTTTTTAAAGTGTCGCAGATACTATTTAGTGCTTTCGATTTTTCCTCCTATAGTTATTTTTTTTTTTAAAAAAGAAATGTCGATTTCTCATTCACTGTTCTTTCTCAACCATAAGTTGTCAATAAACAATAGACAAAAGTTATTTTAATAGATTCATTATTCTACATATTGTACTGAACAAACAGTATCTGTGCCAATAATTGTTACTGGAGCTGTATAAAGTCTTCAGTGTTCTTTCTTCTTTTATAGTATATATACAAATAATATTTCTTATCAAAATATCGAATTAAAAATCAATATTTTAATGGGCTTGTAGCTTAAAAATATCAAATATACAAAAAATAAGTATCATTTTATACTCGATATAATTTTTAAATCAAATTATCGTCACTGGCTACTTTTCAACTGGTTTTCAAATTCCAAGCAAGGAACAAAAAAGTTTGTCTGATCTTTGCATCTATTTCTATCACATTTATCATAGAGTCTTTATTATATGAATACATATTTCTAATTCACAGAGAAATTATATCTAAAACAAGAAACTCCTTTATTTGTAGGATTAGAAATCTATTAACACCTGACAGGTAACTGTTGTCAAATACCCTTTCATTAGAATTTATAAGATATAAGTAGTAAAGATAGAAGGATAAAAAAACTTTAAGTTGCATAGCATGCACTAATTTAGGAATTGGACTAACCAAAAGATAATTTAGAAAATAATAATTATAAATGATACTACTATAAAATGTTGTATGCTTTTAGAGTAAAAGATATATATATATATATATATATATATATATATATATATAATATAATATAAAAAAGCTCAAACAGTATTATTCCTTAGTTATAATTCATTACATTGGAATTGTCACCATGATCCAAATCATCAGACCTACAAATACAAAAAGAATATAAACTGATTAATTGGATCGTGATTACGATTCCAGTGTAATAAATTATAACCATGTAATATTAGTGTTTGAGCCTTTTTATTATATCCTTACTCTGACCTGGACATTCAGTTCTACATGGATTCCATCCTCTTTAGAATTTATGTTTATAAATGTATATATAAATGTATATAAATCTATCTATCTATCTATCTATCTATCTATCTATCTATCTATCTATCTATATATATATATATATATATATATATATATATATATATATATATATATATATATATATATATGTAGAATACATAGGTTAGTTAATAAAACAAGGACAAACGAAATAGTACAAATATAATCAGTACGATAAACATTTATTAAATATTAATTATTAATACATAAATATTAATATATGATAAATTATATATAAATATTAAATTGAGAGAAATGAAGCATGGAGGGAAAGGTTTCCTGCGTCCATCATCCACGAACCGATGAATAAACAGAGAAAAGGGAATTACTCGCCGACAGATGTTTTTGTAGATGGTGTATTTTCTGGTGGAAATTGTACTGTTAGCAAGAAAAAACAGACTACTGTCTGATTTCTGAAAAGTTTTTATCAAAATGAACTTAAATTTAAAATTTTGATCGGTGTAAATACGTTATTCAGATCTGTTATTACAGTTGTTCGTCACGGGGGTGTAGTGAGATTGTAATCATAAATGAAGAGAGTTTTAGGTTGGGGAGGGCGAAATACGTCTGGTTGTAGCAAAAATTATCGGACTAAGTTTTCAAATGGAGAAAGATGAACTGTGGTTAGAATATGATGCAAAGAAATAAGTGAGGAGGAAAAATGGAATAAATAATAATAATAAAATATTAAATAAAATGAAAATAAAAGACAAAGTGAAGGAACAAAGAAATGGATAAAAAATTGTATAATAATTTGGAAATCTATTGTTAACAAAAATGTAGGTATACAAAATAAAATAAAAAATAGAGGAAAAACTGAGAGCAAAAGCGTATACATATATAGATACACATACGTACATAAGTGCACATAAAAGCCACCACACAAACAAACTTTTTTCTAATTATATATATATATATATATGTGTGTGTGTGTGTGTGTGTGTGTGTGTGTGTGTGTGTGTGTGTGTGTAATAATAGGTTATCTTTCAATCAGTTATGCTACCAGTGACGAAAGAATGCATATTTATTATTAATATGCGGACATTTGGAATATATTTCAGCACAATGACAGATTATTAAAAACCGAATCAAAACTTTACGATGAATATACCAAGATGGAAATTGCAGTATCTTCCAAAATTGTCCAAAGCTGTGAAACGTGAGCAGTGTTTGCAGATACAGAGAGAATGATCCAAGCGTTTGAGAACAAATGCATGAAAAACCTCCTTGGTACTTGTGGGTCACAAGGAACCTCTTCTCGACGCTGTCAAACGGAGAAAGTTGTCGTGGTTTGGACGATTACAAAGCACGAGTGCCTGTGCAAGACCATCATGCAAGGCAACGTGGAAGGTGGACATAGGTGAGGACTCTAACGCAAAAACTAGGTAGACAATGACAAACAATGGACAAAGTAAGTCTATACCAGAATTCCTTATAGCTGCCGTTAATAGACCGTTTGTGGAAAAGATTTAGTGTGTCTTCTGCATTCGTATCCGCCCTACGATCACAAAAGTCACGGGGATGATGATGATGCTACTACTACTGCTGTTGAGGATGATGATGAAATGGCAGTATCCATACAACCATGATGAAATGGAAGAAGGATTTGGTCAGTATAATCATGGATTGGCGTCAAAATAAAGGTATTAACAATGAGCAGGAATGTTTTCTTTGAAACAGATTCTACCTATTGTGATAATTCTTTTAAACGATAAATTATTGAGCGAACTTAAAATGGTAAACTCTAAGAATAGGTAACATCTGAAAACGAATAAAAAGAAATAAAGCAGATACCAACCTAGAAAATTGACAAGAAGTACATTATTATTGAAATGACAGCTGACATGACCGAACTTTATCTATATGTCATACCAATTAACTATGTGGGTAACCATGACTCACAACAATTTGCACTTCATTGTAGAATGTTTAACATTTGTCTTTTTGCTATCTCTCCTAATCCATGTTCTGTTATCGAATGACACAAGCATGTTAGGTAGATTATGCAGTGTTTTCCTCTGCCTGTCTTTCTTTTAATCTGTCCTGTGAGTGTCAAAATCACTAAGTCTACTTTCCTCAATATGTGCCCTAAAAATTTCAACTGATTCTTTCGGGCGCTAAGTTTAAGGCTCATTCTTGTTTTCATTTTCTCTAAAACTTAATCGTTGGTAAAATTTCAGTCCATGGTATTCTCAGCATCCTTCTATAGCATTCACATTTCCTTTGGCTCTTTTCAACATCTATGAAGAGTATGTCCAGCATACACTATCATATAGGAAGACTAATATTCCATAACAGTTCAGTATACTTTTCTTCATTTCTAACGAAGTTTATTCTTTTTTAAGCTTTTGGAAGGCATCTTTCGCTATCTCAATTTCCATTTCCTTTTTTCTAACGAAATTCTCCTCTTTTTTAATCTATTCTTTTTGGAAGGCATCTTTCCTAGATATTGAAATTTCTGCTGGTTTTGGCATTTTCCTTTTTCTTAATACTTTGTAAAATTTTAGGATAAAAATCCCATTTGCCTTTTCAAGTTTCTAACGAAAACCAAATATTTGCTTAGTTTTGGAAATCCTCCAATTGAAATTTGAAAAGAAACTTAGTCCATAAGAGAAATATGAGTTTTAGTTGGAAGGTGTGAAAACAATAACACCTAAATGCCTGAAAAATGCACAAAAATACAAGCTAAGAAGAAAAATCTATAAGTAAATATGGAAAAAAGTAAGCGAATTTAAAAATTAAACAATACAAAGAGTCTGTCTATATTTCTGAGGTGAGGTATTATGTACATTATTAACATTATTTGGACTATTGTCCTCATCTTTGTCGTCATATTTATCACAACGTTTCAGCCGTTGTACGCTCTGGCATTCTTCAGGTGGTTGGAATTTCGAACTGAACCCTTTATTTCGATCACTGGGGTACACTTTTCTTGTTCCACGTGCCATGTTTGATGGATGTCAGTTATCAGTTATCTTCTGCTAATTTCCCTCTGAAAGTTCTCCACTGCCTTAACTGGGTATTGAACTCACAGCCTTTGGGTCCTGTTACTGGAGCTAACCAACGCCTTTATCCACTGTTCCATGTCCTTGAGGACACTTGGCACAGTGAGCGAAATAAAGGGTTCAGTTCGAAATTCCAACCACCTGAAGAAGGCCGGAGAGTACAAAGAATACAAATATATAAAAAGAATAACAAATACTTCAATAAATTAAAAATATTTCAGACATTATGAAAAACTTATCCTTCCTTTTGAACAAGAGTAGGGGTTTTTCCCTTGTTTCCAGCTTAGGATTCAGTTCCCGGTTCTTTCTAAAGTCTACTTCAATTCTATATTTCTCACGTCTTCGCGTAAACCGTGAAATTTTATTTAATATTTTTCTTATTTTCATTCTCTTTCACTCTCAGGAGTCTTAGTGACATGTGACGTATTTGGGGTGAATTCGTGTTTAAAAAAGAAGTAAAAAATGAAACTAAATTAGAAAAATTATCACTCTAAAACTGAAGAACATCTGAATAGAAATCTGGGATATGTGTAATTCACAATTGCCATTTCAAAGTTACTGTTATATAATCAAGTATTGTGAGCTTAACAACTGTCGGAATTTTAAATCAACATTGGAGGCATTGTATATAATTTGCAAGATATATAACATCGACTTATTGTATAAATAAACATTCTCTTTTTTAATGTTTCGTCTCGACTCAACGCGCAGTAAAATTGAATTCTATTCAATACCAGTTTATTTAATTGTTTATTCCACGTCAAATTAACACTCTCTCTTATAATCGATCAGCGAATTTGTATAATAATTTTAAACACGAGTTTTTAACATCAAAGGACTATGATTAGCTAAATCAGTTGACATCTGTGTATGGCTAAAACAATGACTAAATAAGTAATATATTAAAAGAATTCGGTGTAATTTCAATTGAATTACCATAGCACTTAGATTATTGCTTTTGATCGAATATGATGTAGTTTTTATAAAACCTTTCCATTTAATATAATTATCATTTATAAAAATATAAAATATTTTCATGACATTTTAGAATAAATGCACAATATTCGAACAAATAAGCGCCGAAAATCTACTCTTCATGGAGTAATAATTTAAGAATATACCCATTTTATTTTAGACCACTAGGTGGCAGCAAAGTGTCATTAAACATCTCAATGGAAAATATCATTGTTTGCAACTGTGAAACGGCGACTACGAAATCACGACTACGAAATGGCGACTGCAATCTAGTGAGGGCCAAACGATCACTAAAGTTGGCGGCTGCGAAATAACAGATGCGAAGCGGTGACTACGAAAATGGCGACTATGAAATGTTAGTCTCTTGTAGTGAGTGCGAAATAATCGTACCTCTCTTTGCGTACTCCCTGAGGATGATGATGGAAAAGGTTTCGCGAGCCAATGAGATATTGTGAAAGGTTTCGTTTGCGCTGACCGTTTACGTACTCCCTTCAAATATAGAGGGCTGAGGAAAAGTTGCAAACGATTTCGCGAGCCTATGTGAAATTTTATTTGACCAATGAAAAACTTCCCGTCACAGAGGTGGACCGGCGACCTGAGAAAAAGACGGATAAAATTCGCAAACCTATGTGAAACTGTTATGGGAATAATGAAATCTTTGGCTTCACAGAAATTAGCCGTTGAGTCAAGAAGGAGAAATAAAAGAAAATGAAGAGCATATGCGATATTCCATTTCATATAAAAGAAAAATTAAATTAAAATGAGAAGATTACATGAAATCATTTGAACGGTTTCGTTTGCGTTCACCGGGTCCAGGGCTGAAGTTTTCCCCAATGTCAAATTATTCGCCAATTATATTATCGGCTTTTAACCAAGCACGCAGCTCTTCAAAGAATTTTCGCTCAACAATACGAGAAAGCTTTTCGAAGAAATTTTTTTGAAATATCTCTCTTCGTCTACTTTTGAATGGATGCAAGCGGATATCACTTCTGGGAGTAACAAAACTATTAAATTTATTTGAAACATTTTTAATATTATTTTGTCAGATCATTTAATCTGTTGTATGAACATTTCCTCTTCATGACAATTCGTTAAAATTCTGACATTAAAGATTTCTTATTTGTTTTCCCGAAACGAGCTACTGACACAACTTCAAGTGTTTTAATTCGTAAATAAATTTCTTATATAGTGTTATGGTCCGGTTCCTTGTACCACGGTGATAGTCCAAGGTAGAACCAATAAAGAAGAACTCGAATACAGGTATGGAATAACACAGATATATTACAAACAGGAATATATACAGAGAAGTAGAAGTGTTAGTATGAACAATCAGGTTTAGTAGTAATTGTCTGAACGCGACTGCCTCTGACTCGACTGAATGACTCCTGACAAACTTCACTAAGGACTACAGACTGAACCCCAGACTTCAAATGGAACTCAAATTTCAGACGGAACTCCCTGCTTCCTCTTAATGCGCAGTATTTATTACGTATGGAATAGTCCATTATGTTATTATGGGTAAGGTCCCATAACATAGTTTTGCCAAAAAAATAGCCCTGTGTTTCATCGTCATTATCCTTCTTAATTAATATTCTTATATGGGTAAATCAACTGTTCATTTTAACCCTGTTGTGGTAAATCCTCCTACAGTAGAATGAGCTCTTCCTCCTCTCATAAATACTAACTGCGAGACTTCCTAGGAAGAGTCGAGTGGCAGTCTGTTGGTAAGCAGAGACGTAACGTTGACCTACTATTTGGGGGTACACCTTTATCTGCTTATTACTAACACGTTTGTTTTGTATATATCTATTCTTTCAATACAGTTGTTTAACCTGCCTTAGTCTTACGTGTCTTTCTTTCTGATCCCTAAACAGGCCACAACACTATCTGTTCATATATATCTGTCTGTCTATTTTTATTCCTTATCTAAGTCTGTTCTTTGTCTGTCTATTTATCTATTTAAGTCTATTCTTTATCTATCTCTCTGTCTTTCTGTCTATCTATTCAAGTTTGTTCCCATCTATCTATCTATCTATCTATGTTTCTTCTTAATCTATCTTTTTATTCTATATCTATTTAAGTCTATTCTTTATACCTATCTATCCATGTATCTTTATTTTTTAATTATATGTTTTATCTAAGTCTGTTTCCATCTATCTATCTATCTATCTATCTATCTATCTATCTATCTATCTATCTATCTATCTATCTGTTGTGGTAAACCCTCCTACAGTAGAATGAACTAACTGCAAGAGTCGGTTGGGGAACGGAGACACGGTGTTAACCTACCGTTCGGACGAACACCTTTATCTGCTTATTACTAACACTCTTGCTTTATATATATATATATATATATATATATATATATATATATATATATATATATATTATTTCAATACACTTATTCAACCTACCTTCCTCTTCGTGTGTCTTATTTCTGGCCCCTAAACAGGCCACAACAAACCCCGAAGTCACATGCTGCTATAATCAAACTCTAAAGAGTGATAAAGATTCACAATTAATTGAAGATGTAGAAAATTGGGGATTTCCTATAGAATAAAAGCAAATTGAAAAAAGGTTAATAATGAATTCAATTTTAGGATTTCTTCTGTAGCATACTCCTTTAATACATTAACTATTTAATGAGTAAGACAGGACCTTAACTGTTCACCTATCGCGATGAACGGGTCATCTATCATACGGGCCCGGTGCCATGCGCGTCCACTAGCATTTAACTCATCAGGGGAAATTTGTACACACGATCGATGGATAGAGATAATGTGAAAATAGTCAGTTCCCTCTAATGCTCGAGTAAGTACTTGATTCTGACTTCTATTACTAGCGCTAGATCAGACCGAAAAGAAAGTGCTGCTGCTATATATGAGTAGGAGCTGCAAGTCGTCAATTATCAGTGTCGATAGAGCCCAAAAATGTATCCGCGTCCTCCCATTATTTTAAACATTATAAATCCTTTGGCAGAGGCGAATTGTCGAAAGACTTTCGCTGCTCTATGACTATTCCCATGGAAAGTATTCAGACGAACTACATTCCTTAGTTTCACCAGTTCTTACCTTCACGACTAAAACCCGTGATTCCGCACACACAATCGAGATAACCACCATCAATTTATTCGTATTCCCTTGGTGAGATGTAAGTTCATTTGGAACTGCTTCTTCCCACGAAATTGCTGCTTTGTGTAACCAACTCCAAAGGTGATGCTTCATTGATCACTATGATCTCAACATGTTCAAGTCTAGGGTTCGCCGTTTTCTTCCCTACATATCTCTCTAGATTGTCTCTCTTAATCTTTGGTCCTCTATCTCGAGTGAGACCTGGACATTGTGCTTTTATAGTCATCAGTGTAAAAATAAAACCTCATATGAGAAACCACCTGATCGACTTATGAACTATCTTCTGCCTACAACAGAATATACAATTCTGTTGATTCCTCAGTCTGCTGTATCCATTCAGGACGTGAACGAGCATACTACACTATATTTACACTGTCCCCCTACTAGGACGAGATGTGACACAAAGTCTATTTTTAGGTGGTGACCCGAGCGCGTACGCCCGGAACAGGAATAAAAATTCAGCTCAGCCCCAGCAAATGTCGGTTCCACTAGCCTCGGTGAGAGCACCGATACCTCTCTTAGGTGCAATGGGAGGGCGCGGCCTCGGGCAGCTGTTCCACAGGACTGGGCACCTCTTCAGTATTATTTTCCTCAGTCGCCCCTCTGTACTTTGACAGAGCAGCCCCTGCGCGCACTCTGTCTAAAGACAGAGACGCAACTGAGAGATGATAAGTAGACGTGTAACTACTCAAAAAGAGTAAGTTAGACGCTAACGAGCATACGACACTGCTTCCTTCCCTCCTTGTTCTTAGACATGCTTGTCTCTCCCTATTAGGTCGTTTATTCAAAGCTCTCTTCTGTCCCCCACTCGCTTCAGTATCTCTCTCTCTCTCTCTCTCTTTCTGTGTGTGTGAGTGTGTGTTGGATCGATGTCTTGGAACTATTGATAAAATTGTCACAGCGATCAAAAATAACATATATTTACACGGGGAATAATTTTTCTCAGTAGAACAACAAATGTGACTATTTTTGTTGAGAAATGCTAACATGCAGATTGACTATTATATGGTTTGGTATCGTAATTGAATTATATCACCTGAAGAATACCGGTGCGTACAACGGTTGAAAGGTTGTGAATGTGACTATAAAGATGAGGGCAACAATCTGAACAATTTAAATAGTTTAAATAGGACATAAAATGTTATAGATGGCATTATATATATGCAAATATCAACTGCACTGTTCAGTAGAGCTGTTGGAAGAAACACAAGAATTTAATATCGTGTAGAGGTACTCCAAAATCTATATGAAAGTGTTCCATTTCATGGATAACAAAAGCACTTTAACAGCGCAATATTAATCAACTTTCTGAAACCTGATATGTAATTTCGGAACCCAGATATTATATATGTACTGGGGGCAACAGAAAACATGTCCAAATCATGTAACATCTAAATTGTCGAATTGAAAGATTTAACCTGTGAAGCGTTGTATCTTAGAAATGATTAAAGATATCTTACTGGAATTCTACGGGATTTTCATAGCACTATCGAAATCTACGTTGAGCAATAAGGATGTATAGTGACTCTAGAAGATTATCGGAAGTATCGTGACGAAATCGATCATAAACGAAGATGGCATGCTCGTCATTAATTAATGATAGCTAAAGATCGGAAGCTCGTGAAGGATTGAAACAAAATACATACATATATATATATATATATATATATATATATATATATATATATATATGGAATATATATATATATATATATATTCCAGCATCATTTTTAACTCATTCAAGATGAATATTCGCGTTCTCTAACCTTCTAACTTTTTGCCCTGGAACAAGAGGTGTAACACGGTTTTCACGTGCGGTTTCACAACTGAAAATCCTCTCCCACGTGACTTACGCAATAAGATTGAGTTGGATCATTTCTAGTTGATATCTTTATCTCTAAGGCGAAATGATGATCCTTATTCCTGTTGGGACCCCGTGATCCAGTTTTCCTCTCAACTGTTCCCTCTTTTTAAACTCATTCACCGATCACTTGATGGTTGTTGAATGGACTTTCAAGATGGAAGCCAGAGTAGGAATGTTGCTACCATTGCGGAAGGTGTGAATAATAATTTATCTTTCACCATTGCTCAGTTGGGAAGACAGTGGATTTGAAACAAAACAATTTTAACCTGCTCTTTTTTTTAGATGAATAACTCAAACGGTTTTTCAATGTTACTTAAGCCATTTGTGTCTAGAAACGTCCTTCCTGAAAACTTCGGGTAAAACGCAATTAATTTAGTTGTTTTTAGATATTAAACATTATGTGGGATGGATAAAACTGGAGAGGTGATTTTTTTTTGGTGGGGGGGGGGCAAAAAACGAAACACGGTGATGATTCCAAAAATGACCTTTTTCATGGTTAGCCACTGATTTTGCACTGAATGTACTGTACTGATTTTTTTTTGTACTGAATTTGCTTATTTTTGAAAAAAAACATTAATTTACGATCTTTTATTTATTCAATAAACGTCGTAAAAACCAAGCAATTTTCAATTAGGCCGAGCAATTTATATCAATTACCTGAAATAAACAATTTTTATAAGACAAAATTGTTTTTGAGTCAAAACCTTTAAAATAGAACAACCGAATTTTTCCAGTTCATCACCAAAATTCAAATTATCTGATAAATTTTATCAATAATACACTTTAGTAAACCTGATAATTAAGGTGACATAAAAAAAATGAAACCATAGCATTTTTGTTTCAAAAATTGTTTTGTTGACAAGTGTAATTATGCTGTTAATCGATTTGGACATTTTTGGTATATAGATAGATAGTTATAAACAGAGTGAGATAAATAGACAGACATAAACAGATTAGGATAGCCGGGGAGTTAAGCTGTGAATTCATATCTTTTCCATGGCTATTTGCGCATAAGCCAATATCATGCAACCCACTGACAATTCCGAGGCATTATCCATTACACCAACTGCGCATGTAGTATCCCCACGCGGTCAAATTTATGTACGGATCAGGCTGGAAATTACTTAAATTCGGTGATCGAATAGGAAATGGTATTTCAAACTGATGTGGTCGTGAGCAGATACTTGTCCTGTCTAGTCTGATTGCCTCCGAATTGACTTGTGATGAGAAGGGCAGCAGTATTCAGGACAACCTTCATATCGTACGCTTGATCTTAGAACAAGTCGACAGTGAAGCCGCGCTGATCAATTCAGTTCGGTCTATGTCCTTCGATAGGGTTGATTCCTGGAGGCTGAAAATTCGGCGGTCGGTTTCGGGCCGGATTTTCGGTCCTGGATCCGACATCTCTATGCGTCTCCTGGTGTGCTGTTGGAGGTGAACGGGGTAAGATCAGAGCTCTCGTATTGTCTTGTTCCATTCTTCAAGGTTGTCCTCTTTCGCCTTTGTCTTACATTCTTGCATTGGAACCTTTCCTTCGCAAGTTACAGACGAATCCGGTCCTACGCCGAATTTCCCCTACATGGTGCTACCACCTCGGCCAGGTATTCTGCATATGATGACGTTTCGGTTCCTGTGTCGAGCAGAGCTGAGATTGACGAAGTCAGCAAAGAAATCCGTGTTTATGAGATGATTACAGGGGAGAAGATCAACCGCGATAAGTTGGGTTAGGTCAGTTTCTCTTCCTGGAAGGGAGTTTCTCTTTCCGGACCATTTCTTGGGACGAATAGACCGTTCAAGATACTCGAGATCGCAATTTATCTATGGTCTCTGAGAAATCTTTCCTTAAAGGGGAGGGCGGAAGTATGTGTTTCACAAATCTACCCGATTCTCCTTTACCGACTTTCTGTACTTTCACTTTCGTATGCCACGCTAATTTCATTATTAAGGCTCTTGTTCTCTTTCTTGTGGAAAGGCAAGGCCGCTATGTTATCTCGGGATTTTTGTTGCCTTCATCCATCTGAAGGCGGTCGGGGTAAACCTAGCATTGACATTCGTCAATATATGTTTTGCATCGCCTTACTAGACCGAATGTGTCTCCAATCGAATGAGGAGGGAGCCTTCTGGAAGGAAGACCCCGTAAGAATTGACCATCCCTGAGAAGTGTGCACTTGAACGTTTACTCAGAGCCGAATGCTCCTTCTATCGCAAAAGTCGTTGCGCTCTGAAATTCCACTTATGGGCGTCGGATGGCCTCTCCAAAGTCCAGGTGTTGTGTCGTAGTGCATTATATCAAGTGTTAGTCTGGGGGTCCGTTCGTGATGATCTGATTGACGAGCTTGGTCTTACAAAACAGGAGGCTCCCTCATTATGTCCTTGGGCGCCAGCCTTGAAATCCTCAATAAGGATGAGGCATCACTCATCTGGCTGTTGATTCGTGGGGCCCTCTGTGTCGCCAAAAAACTTCGTTCAGCAGGATTGAAAATCTCTAAACTGCCGACGCTACAGTGGGGAAGTCGAGGGTCACGCCTAACTTTCATTGGAGGGTGGTAGTGTCGTTGTGCAAGTTTGTTGAAGGCCTCATTTTGCGTGGACATTTCTTTGTCCTTGAGGCCAATTCTGTTTGTAGCAATGTGGTGCCGCCGATGACGAAGGCTGAACACATATGCTTTACATGAGAGTCGTGATGTGGACGAGACGCCAGAAGTAATTATATGAAAGCGAGAAGTTCACTTCTTCAAAACTGATTTTGTTCTTTAAGCATCAGCTTAAAGTCAAGATTAGAAAGGAAAAGCGACGACTCATTTCAACAGAATTTGACAAAAGGTCGGTGAATCTTGCACGTTTGTTTCAAGTAAAAGGAACTGAACCAGTGTGATATTTTGATGCCGGTTAGGCATCAGGATATTGTTCTTCCGGAGTTGAACTTTGACAAAACATCCCGAAATTAGGATAGATTAAGTTTTGTTTTTGAATCTTTAGTTTCCTTTTTTTGCAGTTAACTTAGCTAGGGGTGTATGCTCATTAGCCACTTTTATTTCTATCCCTATTTTCTTTAGTTTAATTCCCCACCCACTCCCTCGTTAGGTGTTCAGTGAAGTCAGTTCTTTGGTGGATGCAGGGTGCTTTTCGTTATCGCGTATGTTTTTTTCGTATTTGTTGTTGTGTCTGAATGAGTGTGTGTCAGTGTGAATGCTTGGGATGAATGAATGTTGTTGTTTTTTATATTATTATAGTTCAGTATTGATTTGGTCCGGTTAACTGATGTTTCTGACACATTTAAGGATTGTCAGTGGTTTTATTACTAATATTATTTTCTTTAGTTTCATGTAAATAATTTGTATTCATAAAGTAAATACTCATTGGGGCTAGGATGTAATTGTTTTATCCCCCCCATGACAATGAATTCTATATATGGCGTATATTTAGGATATTCATAGAGAAATGAGGTATTAATGTAGATGTAGTAAGAAAGTTAAGTAAGGATGCATTGTTTTGGTGTTAGGAATATTCTGGGCCAGTTTTTGTGGCTAGAGAAGTTTAAAATTAAGACAGATGAAGACCGTCTTTTTCCCCACTCCACTTTTTTTGAGATGTGTCACATTTTGTATTTTATTACAAACTAGCAGTAGAGCCCGGCGTTGCCCGGGGATGTAACAGTAAGAGATAAATCAAGTATCGACCATCATAAAGACTGAAAAATAAAATTGACAAAGGTTATTGTTTAAGGTTGACGTACACGCATGTCTTAATAAGTTTTTTTTTGTTTTGTTTTTTTTACGAATTAGTCAAACGCAAACCCAAACTCAAACAAAAACATTGTTTACAATCGTTATGAGTCTATCGATTGGTGAATAGAAGTTTATTAGAAACAATTGTCTTGTAGATGGAATTTTTAAAGCATTCTGAATGTAAAAATAAAGAAAAAAATGTGCAAGACAATAAGAAATACTACCTGCCAAAAAAAGTGAAGTTTTGTTGAAATCGGTTGAAAAATGTAGGTAGCCTTTCTCTGTAATCTTTTACAATTTATGATTTTTACTTATTGAATACAGTAAAAAAAATTGCATATTTTGCTTGTGGTGATTCATAATTAGAATTCTGATTTGAATATATTTTCCACTCGTTTCTAATACAAAAAATATTAACTTTATTGGGGTTTATTAATTTATTACAAGTACTGTGTTCTTTCCTTAATAATTATCATCTTCGAAATATTGTTGTTTTTTGTCTGTCATATTTCTTACGTCGGCATTTTTAAATTATTTCTTAATAATTTATTTTAAATATTGAATTAATTTCAAATAGAACCAATGCCTTATTGATCTGCCTTGTAACAAATTGCAAAGGGAATTGTAAAAACGGCCCTAAAGTACGTGGAAATATCTTTCCCTAAAGATAAAGAATTATCCGATTTTTCGATTCGTACAATCAGTAGAGATCGTTAGATTATTGTTTAGGTTGACGGACACGCATGTCTTAGTTTGTTTTTTTTTTACGAATTGGTCAAACCCAAACTCAAACAAAAACATTGTTTTCAATCGTTATGATGAGTCCCCTGATTGAATAGAATTAGAATTTTATTATAAACAATTGTCTTGTAAGTGGAATTTTTAAAGCATTCTGAATGTATAAATAAAGAAAAAAGTGTGCAAGACAATAAGAAACACTACCTGCCAAAAAAATAAAAAAGTGGTTTTTTTTTTTATCGGCTGAAAAATGTAAGAAATCCGATCCCATATATAAAGGAACACACACACACACACACACACACACACACACACACACACACACACACACACACACAACCTGGGTTTTTCAACCCGATGTGACTTGTCCCCTTTCATTCTCACGACGTGACTTAATCGTGTTTTCAAATTGATTTTGTTAAAAAACACTTGTGTTTTTCCCATTTTCGGCGTCGTTAGAACCACCACAAGGTAATTTTATGTAGTCCTTTGAAGTTTTGTTGAAATCGGCTAAAAAATGTAGATCCAATATATAAACGTTACAGACACACACACACACACACACACACACACACACACACACACACACACACACACACTCTGCGTTTTATAATAAGTAAGATAAATAGTGCAGTTCGAGATTCGTCTCCAGCTGTGCCGGTCAAAATATCTGGCTCCGGGCAGAGAGGATCCCCAGACGAGCCATGTCGAATGGTAGAGTCTCGTGTCGGGAGAGAGCTACCTGACCCCGTTTTATACGTGGTCTACGAGGAATTTTCGGCCGAGCCTACGGGCTCGGATACCTCATATTAAATTCGGCCCTGTGCCACATCTGACCGCGTGGGGCGGTTGGTAGATATCCTAGAGTTGGAGATTCATTGTGGAATTCACTTGACTCACTTCTAGCGATTGACTGCTTCTCTGCACCGCTGGTTAATCTTATATATGTTGTTCTTATCCTAAGTATTATCGGATATTGCCAAACTTGTGTGATTATTCTATTCAGTAACATTCCCTAGGTTACAACATAGATAGATAGATAGATAGATAGATAGATAGATAGATAGATAGATGTGGACAATTTTGTTGTTAAAACCGTTGTATTATTATGGCATCGAACAACGTCAGCATATTTTGGGTTATATTATAAAAGGATTGATTTCCACTTCTTTTCTACGTATTTCAATGATTCAACTCTCCGTTCGCCTGAACAAAACTAGATAGCAAAATATGAAATAATATCATCAGCCATCGCATTAACTTGGACGACCTTAAATTATACGTTAAGGATGATGACGAACTGGAAGGACATTTACGAAGAGTTAAAAGCTTTAGCGAGTAGAAGGGAACAGAATTATAGATTTCGACTAAATACCTGCCTAGCATCAGTAATAGAAGAAGAAAAGTTTGTAGTTCTATGTGACTTAGTTGTAAATACTGACAGGAAAATCAAGACAAACAGTTCATATATATATATATATATATATATATATATATATATATATATATATATATATTTAATGCATGTTTCATTAAATAATATAGACAAGTTTTGTCTATTTATTTTAAGTAAAACCCTTTCATATTGTCTGATAAGCTTAATCACATTATCGTTGAAAGACGAAAGGTAAACGCCATATTGATACAATCTACCCCAGCAGAATAAATAAAAGATTCGAATTGAAATTTCAACGTATATCACCTGAAGATGGTTAGAGCGCACAACGTCCGAAACATCGTGAATATGAAAATAAAAATACTCATCTCAGGTAAAACTAGTGCTACTACCATCTATACTTATAAATTTGTAGCCTCTGTCTCTCTGTTTGCTATCGAATTCCTACTAGGGTTTTGTACATAGAAGCCGTAGCCATATATATTCCGAAACTATATTACCCAGGGTACTTGGATAAGTATATTTCATTTTGATCAAAAAGCGTCCCGGAGGCGAGGGGCGCACAAATCATCTACTGATTTTTTTTTCCACTTTGATTCAAATTAAATTTAAATTTGAACATGGAACTGATTCCTATCCAAAATATAGATCGCCAGTAGATGGACGTCACATCGGAATGATGAAAATGATACAATATGGAGGTCAGGTTGAGCAAGAAATCACCAATCAGTGGGTAGTGTTTCAAAATTGCATAATTCTGCTGTCATATCAATGTCAAAATCTGATCAATTCATTAAATCAACTATAGCGTCAAATACATATAAAAGACGTCAGATGAAGCTGTTTTTGCACACACACACACACACACACACACACACACACGCACGCACACACTGAATTTTTCCCCCTTGATTTAAATTAAATTTCAACAAAGGAATGATTCTTAACCAAAATATAGAAGGAGAAAGCCTGACGATGGAGGTCGCATCGCCAAGATCATTGAGTAATTCGGCTAGTTACTGTTAAGATCACAGATTAAACATATTTAGCCATGAATATTTACGAGTGGCGTTTCATTTAAAATTCATTCACAAGTACAAGAAAAATGTAAAGTTAAAAGAAAATTATGGTCTCTATCTTCCATTTTGAGGACACTAGTAACTATATTTTTGACACTTGATGTAATGCACAAATATCACAATTATTTATACTGGGACTCATGCAAGCACTTACAAGTAATCCGTAATAAATTTTAAATTAAATTTAGAAATCATATATATTTTTGGCATAAGAATTTTTTGGAAACTGTTTCTATATCTTTGATTGTCTTTCAACCATTCCACCTCACTTGCTATCCTCTTAAATCTTATATATGAAGTGAACCACTGCACAGTCTACCGCATAATGTAACGGAAACTACATTAAGAAAATCTTCTCTCTAGATAGATATGAACTTAAAGAGACATGATTGTCCAATCGTGTATAATTTATGCAACGTAACTGAGTGATATCCATAAGAATGTTCCATAAACACCATCAGAAATGGATATTAATGAGAAAGTAATGATTATATAGTTAATTTCTGTTTTATTTCAACCTATCGTCATTCACACAATTCCCATTCTAATATAATTTCCAATGTGATATTTTTTAGTCTTTCTTCAAATAATTAGCATGGTAGTGATTTTCCTAGTAATTTCTAGTTTGCTTTTAAGATATTGTAGACGTCTCAGGATGGCGTCATGATTATATTCTGTCTCCATTGGAATGACTAATGAAATACAATTAAACATATCACTAATTATCATGCTAAACTCTCTTCATGCCCTGACATTGGTGTTAGGCGAAAATAAGAATAATCAGGGGGGGGGACTAAATTAAGAACAAGCGGGAAATGACAAGAAATGCTAAATATCAGAGAAAATCATCTCAATGAGATACACACAGAAAAAGGGTGTTGAAAGAAAGAAAGAAAGAAAGAAAGAAAGAAAGAAAGAAAGAAAGGGTCTTGAAAGAGAGAAAGGGTCTTGAAAGAGGGAAAGAGAGAAGGGTCTTGAAAGAGAGAAAACGTGTTGAAAGAGAGAAATGGTGTTGAAAGAAAGAAAGAGAGAAAGGATGTTGAAAGAAAGAAAAGAAGAAAGAAAGGGAGAAAGGTTGTTGAAAGAGAGAAAGAGAGAAACGCTAGTGAAAGAAAGAAAAAAGAAAGAGAGAAACGGTCTTGAAAGAAAGAAAAAAAGAAAGAGAGAAATGGTGTGTAAAGAAAGAAAGAGGGAAACCGTGTTGAAAGAAAGAAAGAGAGAAAGGGTGTTGAAAGAAAGAAAAAAGAAAGAGAAAGGGTGTTGAAAGAAAGAAAGGGAGAAAGGATGTTGAACGAGAGAAAAGGTGTTGAAAGAAAGAAAGAGAGAAACAGCGTTGAAAGAGAGAAAAGGTGTTGAAAGAAAGAATGAAAGAGAGAAAGTGTCGAAATTGTCGTAAGTAGATACAGCAGCCCACGCCGACCTATATCTTTTGCGTATTTTCTTACTTAGTTTCGTGTTGTTTACTTAACAAAAACTTCTCTCTCGCTCTCTCTCTCTCTCTTTCTCTTTCTCTATTTTGCAAAGCTACTGGTAACAATTCGGCACAAGTCCAAAGAATTAGAAAAAGGAAAACTGCTTATCACTGTCATTTAACATGCATTAATTAAACCATCTGTTGGATAAATTTAGCTTTTTACCAAAACATCTCAATTATATTTAATATCAAAGGAACTATACGAGAGTCGGCTGAAACGTTCATTGGATGACTATAAAGGACCGATGCTGGAGTTGTGTAATATTTCATGCATTACTTTAAACTCTTTTGACTAATAAGTGACAAATCTGTAACTATTTATTAATTTAATTGAATCTTCGCGAAAAACTACTAAATTTCTTAGTCCTGGGTATGACGATAAACTACATCCGGCAGCACAGGCTCTAATCGGGATATTCGAGTTTTAAGGGGCGTGGAACGACTGCTTAATTGTTACTGTTCGCGGAGCCTCCCTGACCCGGAGTGAAAGCAACAGTTAGGGTCCCAGCTATGGGCAAATAATTAACTCCCTAGCAAAATAAAAACACAAACATTATGAAATTATAAAAAGTATATTTTATAGTAACAATTGCAGCAGTATATATATATATATATATATATATATATATATATATATATGTGTGTGTGTGTGTGTGTGTGTGTGTGTGTGTATATATATATATATATATATATATATATATATATATATATATATATATATATATATATATATAGTTTTAAGGTGTGCTATATTTATGGGATAAAGTGCTCAATATCAGAGATAGAGCGTGTAAATAGATCGAAAAGGAACATAGAAGTCAACACTTAGAGTCTTAGGGCCTCTAAGTGTTGACTTCTATGTTCACTTTTATATATATATATATATATATATATATATATATATATATATATATAATCCCCAACAATACATATTTATATTAAAATTAGCAACGATATATTTTTATAGTAACATGATTAGAAATACGTTTTATATGAAATTGAAAGTATAAAACAGCGTTCAAAATATATTTAGTTGAAACCAGTAAATTGTTCAAGTTATTTACATTTCGGCATTACTAACCAATAGAGGTTGATATGTCGCTAAACATCAACAAATCAATACCTCCATCATTTCTTTCCACGTAAACTGACATCCGTTAGAAGGAGAATGTTCATCGTGTTGGTCAGAAACTTCATAAAAAGCAGATATGTCCGCCTCACCATTGCGATACTTGTTCTCGGCCAAGGCGATAGGTGAATACGAAGGGTGATCACACAGTTCTAATCCACAGTCATGCACAGCAGGTATTGAAACCAAGGACTCGTGTGCTGGGGCATTGTCAAGACAGCTTTCGGCAAAGCCTTTTGTAACTATCTCATAAAGTTGGCATTGTACTCTCTATTGATGTGGCCCTTTTACGGTGAGGTGTTACCATTGCATAAATTGTATCTTTGTCACTGGCTTAAAGTGAGGGACCTAACACTCATTGTAGGTTAAATAAGATTCACGGAAAGCAGCTGGATCATTCAAAAACAATTTTAGACTTCCCTGTTAGGGGATCAGCATGGTGCAGTTTTTATCAAGTGTTAGAATACGCGAAACCCGCCAATTTTCGTCATTCCAAGTACATCGTGCAGAATAATCTCAACTCTCTCACGGGATATGGTAAAGGCATTGGCAATTTGATATATAGTCAATCGACTCTCTACCATTACCATGTTGTGAACTCTATCAATGTCACAGTTAGGAAACTGTCAGACTTTGGTCGTCTTCAAGACTCTCTCTCTTCCTTTCATACATTCACTTGCCTCTTGTGCACTCTTGAAAAAGCTGGAGTGCAATCTACTAATGTATCAACCATATCAGCATGGATGTCCTTTAAGACTAAACCCTTTTTCTGCAAGTACTTGATAACAATATCATGCCATTTTTTGACGATTTTCAAGAGATGACGATACATGTTACTGTTGAAGGTTTCTTTGAACGGTCATATATCCGTTTACCTGCAAAGAAACAATATAGTCAGCCTATGAACATTTCAGCCACCCTCGTATCTGGAAAGAAACAATGCAGTTATTAATAAGAATAGTTGAAATTAATGCAAACAAGATTTCACAGATCTAGTATCACTCGTTCATAGTCATCCTATAAGCTTTTCAGACCACCCGCTTACCTGGAATGAAACAATGCAATTATTAATAAGAAGATTTGAAGTTAATGCATGCCAGTTTCACAGCTCTAGCATCACTTCTCCGTAATCAGCCTACAAACAGTTCGATCCACCCTATTACCTAGAAAGAAACAAGGCAGTTATTAATAAGAAGAGTTGAAATTATTGCAAGCAAGATTTCAAAGCTCTTGCTTCATATTTTCATAATTAATCTATGAACGATTCACCCCTCCCTCGTATTTTATCTATGATTTTTCCTAAATAGCCATATATCTACAATTTTCCAAAAGGAACAAACATAACGCATAATTAATTACAATTAAAATATCATCCTATATTAATATGCACATTAAGACAATATTTACAGAAAGAAGAAAAAAGCATCATAATCATATATTCATCTAAATATTTATCTGTTATGTTATGTTCAACGTGCCAGAAAATAGTTTCCTAACTTAAAATAATAATGGCGGATTACATAAAAGCATTTGAATAAATAGACACTTATTAATGGCTATTAACTAACAGGAACATAATAACAAAACCGGCAAATTACAAAGAAAATCAGCATCATTCGATCTAACTATGGTTGGTTGGAACTCTATTAACAATCCTTTTCCTCACTATTCGGTCAAGAATTTCTGTCTTCAGATCTCCAATATCCAACCCTGAATCCCGGGCTGTGGTGTCTGGGAAAGTTATTAAGCACATCACCATCATCATAAAACCTGTTTCGATTTGAGTTCATGAATTAACATGTTCTCTTATTTTCAGTTACATTATATACTGATTCGGCAATATTTTGCCAGTCTTGTTTGTTGCGTTTCCGGATTTGTTACAGATCTTCATTGATTGTAAACATCTACAAAGGAAAAGTGGGATCTTGCTGCCTTGCTCTTTGAATCCCTCGGTTCAAACAAATAAATGTTGACTTTCGTATGTTTTTTCTTGAACAGTTATCAGTGTTACAGACAAACGGTCTGATAATTTCCAAGATGGATGTACATTATTCTTGCATTTATTTTTGATAACAAATCCGTTTCCATAATGTTTGCATTCTGTCTCTAAACATATCAGCTGGTGTTTGTATTTTCCGATGTTACTGTTCAGACCAAGTCCAATTATTGTAAGCAACACACTTCAACTTTGTACTTTTCTATGTCTATCGCTAACTGTTCTTGCCTCTCGCTCCGAACCTAGCTCCGTACATGGAAAGTTCCAACTAAAATATTGTCTTTCTCGGTATGCAACGTCTTAAATAAGTTGTTACTGCGTAGCAGCAACTCGAGTAACCATTAACTATTTCGATATGACATTTGTTTCTGGATATTTATCACAGAAGCTGCATTTGGGGTCAATACAATTTTCAATATGTGTTCTTGGTAAATTCTAGTAACTATTGGTTCTATGAAGCAAGAATAAATCCTTCGGTTTCAGCATTTAACCCTGAAATACGTAACCACAGATGGGTACGGTTATTATTATTATTATTATTATTATTATTATTATTATTATTTTCTTTGATTTCTGGCGTTTACACATTTCCTTCCGGGTCCCGCCTAGGGACCTAAGGTTAGAAATGGCATCATGACTCTTTCCACTAAGAAAAAAATTACATAGATAAAGCCCTTCGTAAAGTGTGGGCTGTACTTGTCAGAACAATTTTTTGTATCTCCTTTAGGCATGGACTTCCAGGAATCCCTTCAATTAGTCTACTGCAATCTTTTCCAACCAACCCTATGGCTCCAACTACAACAGGGATTGTTGATGTTCCCATATGCCACATTTTAGAAATTTCTATTTCAAGGTCCTTGTATATTGACAACTTTTTGAATATCTTCAAAGATACATTGCAGTCAGCAGGGACTGACATATCAATAAGAAGCCACTTTATTATTATTATTATTATTATTATTATTATTGTCTTGACATTGGAAGTTGAAAAACATTTTCCGAATATTGTCTTTTTCAGTATGCAACATCTTGAATAATTTTTTATTCAGTACATACCAGCTAGAAATTCCTTTCTAAGATCAAATTCAAGGTAGTTTTCCGCATAGCGGTTCTAACTCGTTATTCTATCAGAAGTTGCAGTTCAGGTTTCGTTCGGTATTGTACAGCTTCATTCTCTCCTTTTTCTCTAAGAAGATTTGGAACAGTTTTAAATCCGTTTCACGCATTAAGTCGTGTCGTCATTAGTCATTCAGACTATCGTTATTTTCCCAGTAGGAATATCAAGGCAGCTTCATAGACTGAATCATAATTCAGTCGATTTAATTCAAGTTATTTCTTTTAATACCTAGATCGTTTCTTCGGGGAAATCATGCAAGAGATGGTCATAGAGAGAATGGATGTCAGGTGAACACGCTACACAAAATTTCAATATTGAAACCCCGGCGCACATGTATCTGTGAAGGTAACGCTTGAATGAGCAAAAGATCTCCCGTTTTCACTATCACAACCTTTCTCTCTACTTTCTTGCTTTTCTCATTTATATTGAAACGTTAAATTAGACAATCCATCACTTTAACGAATCTACACACACAGAGTTCAAACAAATCCTGCTCGATACACGTTGTAAAAATTCTAACTACACGGAACGTTTAGCAATTTTTCTCTCGCTTACGCATCCTGGAGCCACAGAAAGTTAGCTACAAAATCTCGTACAGAAGTTAATGAAGGAAAGCAAGAAGAAAGGGTCAAATATCCATTGTAAAAAGACAGAATGGTTGTTAGCAAAAGAATGAAACCAAAATGGAATCGGAGATACGAAAATAAACAAGTGAAGAAATAAAAAAAAAACAAAAAAACTAAAAATATATTTCATTTTTGGTTACGTAGTGGTTACAATCTTAACAACATAAGATATGCAGATGACACAGTGTTGATAGCAGACACAAAAAAAGAAAGCTACAAAATCTCCTGCAGAAGTTAATGAAGAAAAGCGAGAAGAAAGGGTCAAATATCCATTGTAAGAAGACAGATTGCATGGTTGTTAGCAAAAGAATGAACCCAAAATGTGAATTGCAAATCAGAAATACCAAAATCAAACAAGTGAGGAAATTTAAATATCTGGGGTGTATGTGTGTGTGTGTGTGTGTGTGTGCGTGTGTGTGTGTGTTTTTATTAACAGAATATAGAAAGAGCAAAACAGAAAATTCAAAACCAAAGGCGTATTGGGATAGCCAAAAGGGCATTCCAAAAACTAAGCAGAGTACACACTGTCCTTATTTTTAATTAAGTTCTCATTATCTGCGTGTCTGGGTGCGAGCTAAGACAGCTACAAACTACAGTATTTTGATGCTGTGTTTTCAACCTGACAAATTTCAATTTAAATCTTTTAAATTGATAGGCACCTACCTTTTAGAATAGTAACGTTAAAGCAACTATACTGACTACAAACGGTCTGCATAAGGATAGAAAATGAGTTCAGCAGATATAAAAAGACAGAGAAGGTGTAAGACAAGAAAATGCCTTCTCACCGGACTTATTCAACTTATAAAGTGAAGCAATTCTGAGTGAATTAGAAGTCCTAACAGGGTTTATTATTGGCGGCAACAATCTTAAAAACCTAAGATTTGCAAATGACACAATGTTGACACCAAACACAGAAAGGAAACTACAAAATCTTCTAGAGTACTTAGTAAAGGAAAGCGAGAAAAAAGGGTCAAATATCCATTGTAAGAAGACAGGATGCATGGTTGCTAGCAAAAGAATGAACCCAAAATGTGAATTTCAAATCAGAAATACCAAAATCAAACAAGTGAGGAAATTTAAAATAAAACTTTCATTTACGTAAAACTAAAAATATATCTTATTTTTAGTTACGTAGCGGTCACAATCTTAACAACATAACGTATGCAAATGAGACAGTGTTGATAGTAGACACAGAAAGAAAGCTACAAAATCTACAGAATGTAATGAAGGAAAACGAACAGAAAGGGTCAAATATCCATTGTAAGAAGACAGATTGCATGGTTGTTAGCAAAAGACCCAAAGTGTGAACTGCAAATCGGTAACACTAAAATCACACAAAGTACATAAATTCAAAAATCTTGAAAATGTTTTGACAGAGAACGGAAAGTCCGTCAATGAAATCCGAAGACGCATTAGGCCAGACAAAATGAATTCAAAAGAGCTAACAGTTTTTTAATAAACAGAAAATAATATGTTAGAAACAAGGAAAATATTACTAAAATAGTTATGTGGTATCTCTCCTCTTATACGGTAGTAAATGCAGGACAATCACTCAAAGTTGGAAATAAGATTTAAAGCAGCAGAAATATGGTTGTACAGAAGGATGCTGAAGATACGATGAATCGAATATGTGAGCAACCACAAAGCTTTAGAGAAAATGGAAGCAAAAAAAGAAAATCTTACTTAACATCAAGAAGAGAGTGCTGAAATTTTTGGAGCACATAATGAGAAAAGAAGGCTTGGAAAATCTGATACTTACAGGTCAGAGTGAAGGCTAGAGAGACAACGTATAACATACTTAGTTAGCTTGAGTAAATAAATGACAGAACATTTTTAGGAGAAATAACAAATAGACAACATTTATTAAGGACTACAAATGATAGAAAATTAGGTATAGCCATGATCACTTGCTTCCTGAGGGGAAACGGCGCAAGAAGAACTAATTAATTTTTTCTGAATTGTAATCATATGTTTAGCTTTTGGAAGGCATCTTCAGATTTCTGTGTGATATTTTAAAACGTCTTTTATAACCCATGCGTGAATGTTAAATTGTGGAGTTTTAATGTTTAAAAATCCTGTTAAAAACTAGACATGTTCCTTTTGCGAGCAATCATATATTTTTCTAGTCCTAAAAGATATATTATTTTTTTTTTACTTATCTTTGATATCTATTGTTTGATAACAAATACGTAATCAAATGCTTCACTAGATTAGAAAATTCATGTAAAATGTTATTCGTTTAACGGAAAAAAAACTGAAATTGTGAATTATTATATGAACGGATAAATAAAAAAAAAACATAATCTGGACATCAACTCTTTTGATATTCAGGTTAAATTAAACACTTTTGATGTTCAAATTAAATAAGATCATTTTCCATTTTAAAATAATTAAATTTATAGCAACTCAAAAACGAAATGTACATTTAAACGCAGTCTACACGTTATTCTATATTCCTAATGAATACTGATAAAAAAAAAATGAAAGAAAAAATAATTTTACAGTTGAAATAGTTTGATGTAACCGTAGGTTCTATGCAAAAAGTTTCTTTTATTGCACTTCTTGCTTGTGACGCTCTCTTTCGGCATCTTGCTTTCTAGTCGAATTTGTTCTTGAAAAATTTAAATGCAATATCAATCGTTATCTTCTCTCTTATTAATTCTCGTCTTTTATCATTCTCTCCCCTTATATTTCCTACGCTCCTTGAATATTAGTGATGTTATTGCATGTATTTGGATGAAATGATTATAAAAAATAAAATGAGAACAATAGCATTTAAAAAACACAAAAATAATGAAACATATACGAAATATCAAATTTAAGATTTGATACATCAATTTTTTTCATCTTTTGCCACAACGTGCTTTGATACGAAAATTTATTTCATTAAGAATGATGAACGCATATCGATAAGAATGGCAAAAATCCGATTAATAGCAGACAAACTGGAGGCTGTTAATTCGAAAATGTTTCGTTTATCAAAGTCAGCATTTCATTAACTAAGATATTCATAAATAATAGATGAGTCCTAATGAAGGAAGTCAAAAGAAATTGATGGTCATAGTGAATTCTATTCAATGAAAAAAAACGTATGAATGTGAGCTGACAATACGTGATGCTCTAATGCAAAATGGCGTCTTGATGGATTAAAAATACCATAAAACATACATTTCCCAGCTAATAAGTAACTTCAATGCTTAAAAAATATCTTCTTTCTCTCATGAGCTATAAAGCTTAAGACATTAATATGATGAAGTGCATATAGGCACAGTCAACCCAACACATATACAACAATTTTTTTTAAACATAGGTACTAAATCGAAAATATATGTCAGCTACGTAAATGATATTTTTGTTTTAGCTGAGAACAAAAATGAAATCTGTAATCTCAAAACTACATTTGAAAAAAAATCCGTCTTTACTTATGTACTTCGCCAACAAAAGTAACTTCCATTCCTGGATGGCCTTGTGTTGTCAAGTAAAAATAAATTATCTACTTCGGTATATATATATATATATATATATATATATATATATATATATATATATATATATATCCACAAAAAAAACTTTTGCAATCTTAATTTTACAAGTTAATGTTCTCTCAGATATAAAATAGGTGTTATTAAAAATTTCCTTATGATAGCGCACGAAAATTCATTCACTCGTCCATTTTTACTTTAAAAAACTTAATAAAGTGAAACACATGCTTGTTAAGAACGTTTTTCTAAAATTACCATATTAGATTCTTTTCTGTCTAAGGTAACCAATAGCAACACTGAACACAGAAAAAAAAATAACATTAAGGAGTTATTTTTATATAATTTCTTATGTGTTCGCCTATTTCATTTTTTTACAGGACATGAAATATATAAAAATTATCCGAATCTCTTCCAAGCGTTTTCGGCTATACTTTAAGCAATTGTCACGGTTGAATTTTATTTTACTTTAACTGAATACATGCATTATTCTTTGTATGTATCTAAAGTTACAGGGAAGATTTTTTTTCAAACACGTACAGCATATTTCTGGCAATTCTCATAGTTGATATTATTGTCTGTTGTTTTTTTTTCTTTTTTACTAATAATGTTTCCATTATTTTAAATCGTTTCTTGTTTCTTCAAGTATTACATGTCCCACGTAGCAAACAAGTTATATTAAAAATTTAGGAAACAGAAAATATACATACGCTACATAGTTGATATTTTATTTTACCTGAAATCAAAAATGAACTTGATAATGTCAAAACTATATTCGAAATAATTCCGTCCTTAACTTTAATTAAGAACTCAGCCAAAACAATAAACTCTTGTTCTTGGATTTTCTTGTGGAGTCTATTATTAATATATTCAATACTTCGTTATACATAAAAAATAATTATATATAAAAAATAATTTTGGGCACCTCGAGGCGGTGTAATGGTTAGCAATTACGACTGATTAGTGAGTTCGATCCTCACTGGGTGCCCTAATTTCGGTCTTGTGCCACATCTAAGCTACAGTTGGAAAATCCTTATAAAAAAATAAACTTTGCCATCGTATATAAAATTTATATATATATATATAAATTTCCTTATAAGAACGCATGAGAATTCATCCTCCCGTCCGCTTTTCTTTAAAGAAACGAGGAAAAGCACATTTTAATAAAGGATTGCCAATCCATTTTATAGATTACCATGTAAAACTTTCTCTTTCTAAAGTAACCAATAGCAACAGTGAGCACACGCAAAACATTAATATTTTCTACAAAAAATAAATGCATGATAACTATAAGTAATCATCACAAACATGATAAAGAAATACGCCAACTCCAGTTGACAAAACAAGAAAATTAAATTAATTATTATAAAATATTTAAAACCTTAAGGAGCTGTAGTCCGGACCAATCCAAATGTGTAAATAATTATATTGGGTGTACTACAAACATGTTTAGCAAGAAAACTCACATTACAGATCTCCGATCATTGTCCAGTTAGGTTTCATTTAAATACATATGGAAACCTACCAAACTTTTTTCGTAACGTGCTCGTTGATAATACAAATGTAATAGCATCAACCACATGTACTAAAAGGTTAAAATAATGGAAGGATTATTAATAAAGGAAGAAAAAGCCAACATTAAATAATATCAACTATGAACATAGCCAAAATGTAGTGACCGTGTTTGGAAAAATAAAACATCCATATAGCTCTAGATACATACATAACACAATTCAATGAACAGTTAAAGAGTTAAATGTAAAAAAAAGAAACGAAACCTTGAAAATGACCAAAAATGTAGTAGAAATATCTTTTATATAATTTTGACCTGAAGAAATTATATGAACGCTTGAGAAATTATATAATTTATATAAAAATTCTTACTCACAACACCTTGTCATTCATTTTTAACGAAACTTGCTCGCATCGCGCCCCCATATATATATATATATATATATATATATATATATATATATATATATATATATATATATATTTAATTATTTATTTAAAAATATGATTCCATCGCTACATAAGAGTTCTCATGCTTCAAAACAAGAGCCGAAAACTTCAATATAATTATTTGTATTAATTGAATTAAGGTGCCAAGCGCTGGTCCATCTTCAAGCGAAATTTTTGTGGGGAATAACTAATCCTTGAAATTTACGCGTTTTATAAGCATATTCATTATTAAAATTAAAATTACTATGGTAACGTCTAGAGCAATTATTTAAAAAAAGGGGCGTAAGGGTTAATAATTTGTATCAATATCTCAGTTACATTCAAAGAGGTCAAGTCAAGGTAATTTGGGGTGTCTAAATTCAAAGCGGAAGATGACATCGTCTAGTCTGAATAAGTGTCTATGGAGATTTATTTATTTTATTTTATTTAATTTTTTCCCTGAAAAGATTTTGTGTATATACAAAACTGTTATAAGTTGCTAATATTTTTTTTGACGAGTTCATAAAGGTGTTTTTTTTTAAATTTTATTGGGTAGGGCTTTTGAACTTTTTATTTAGACTATGGTGTTTAAAATTTGTATTTATTATTTTATTGTTTGTTTGTTTTTTATGCTAATTATTCAATGCGAAAACTTGATGATGTCGACAAAATCCGTTAACGCATGTCTATTGTTTAATAAATTCTCATTATTTAGAAACTTGATAATGTATAGTTTTTCATGTAGGCATAAAGGGCATTGATCATACAAGTTCTTGGTTTGTTTATAATTTTCCATTTTTCCAGTGTTTTATTAATTTCCTTCCAATGCCAAAAATATTTAGATAGGGATGACTGATTTCTTTTATTAATATTGTTGAAGTAGCTTTTATGATGTCTCCACGTG
Source organism: Acanthosepion pharaonis (assembly GCA_903632075.3). Classification (NCBI taxonomy): domain Eukaryota; kingdom Metazoa; phylum Mollusca; class Cephalopoda; order Sepiida; family Sepiidae; genus Acanthosepion; species Acanthosepion pharaonis. The sequence goes on along the minus strand of CAHIKZ030004817.1, from coordinate 3,514,777 downwards.
GTTTTAAATTCATTCTTCGTAGACCCAATGTATATCATATTAGTATTAGGACTCTCAATGGATGAGATAGTACATTGGTGTACCACAGATTTTACGCGGCATATATTTTCCAATGGACAGTTTTCTGGGTTTCTACAATCACATAATTTCTCACTATTTTTGTCTAATTTAAGTGTAGGGTTTTTAATAATACTATTCTGGCATGGGGGTTTATTCAGGATTTTATTATTGTGTTTTTTTTATTATAGTTTCTAGATTTTCAGTGCAACTGTAAATTAATTTTAAGGTGTTTTTTATTAAAGATTTTACTAAGTCTGCTATTTGTAGGAAAGTGTTTTTCAATTAAATGTAGAAATTTATGTCCTAGCTTAATACTAACCATTTGGTTGAACGGGGTGGGGTATACCAAATGATTTTTCTATTCCTGTTTTTCTTCTGGTTAGTACAATTGTTTCTATAATTGATGTTAGCATTTTTGTATCCACTATTTTGTAGGGCTGCGTTACAAAAATTACTGTGTTGTTGGAATATTTCTTTATTAGGGGAGTTAATGCTGAATCTTTTTTCTATTGATGAGGGTATATGCTTAATTATGGATGGAGGGTGGTTTGGCGTGTAGGTATACCCTAAGTCAAACCACCCACCAGGTGAGCTGATGATTACGTCTAGCATGAAACAATGTGTCACCTCTGACTGTTGACTTCAATGGTCACTTTTATATATATATATATATATATATATATATATATATATATATATATATATATATATATATAATATCTACGATGAACATGGAGCCACGATTTTGACCGTGTTTTCAAAATTAAACATTATATAACATACATGGATACAACAATCTCTTTCTAGTTAACAGTTAATATATTTCAACTTTGAAAATGGCTAAATGTATAGGCGAAAGCACTCGGAAAATACAAGATTTGAAAGTTTTTAAATAATTTAACTACTGAAAAGAAGAAAAATATACAAAATGAACAAAGGAGGACGAAAAATAAATAAGTTCTACAAGAAAATAAAATAGAAAAAGGGGGAACATAAACCCTGTAACATATGAAAAATTATATAAAAAAACTTAATCAAAACACCTTTTCTGTCATATTTATTGAAACCTGTATGAAAGAATGATTGAGGCCTAAATACACAATATATATATATATATATATATATATATATATATATATATATATATATATATATATATATAAACAGTGCCCTATACAATACTGACGTCATACATTAGGTACCTTTCGGTCAACACTTTTTCAAAGGTATTCGTTGGCGATTGGGATTACGGATAAAGACAGACTCAATAAAGTAAATGAGAAAGGAAAGGTTGAACGCGTCTCAAAGAGAAATTTTAATTACACTAAATTAAAATTGAACAAAGGAGGACGAAAAATAAATAAGTTCTACAAGAAAATAAAATAGAAAAAGGGAGAACATAAACCCTCTAACAGACGCATAGAACATAAATAATGTTCCTTTTCTCTACACAGGCTCGGCTGTTGACACTTTATGAAAACAGCTTCCAAGACTCAAAGATGGTGTATTGAGTAAGCGCTGTGTAAAACTGAAAACCACGTGTCTTTGTATTCAGAGGCACAAGCATGGTTGTTGAGCAAATGCTAAACCGATTGCAGTCTCAGGGAATGTCTGAGTAGTTCTTCTTATAGGCTGGCTAACACTACCAGAAGGCAAAAAGGCGGGAACATTCTACGCCACCCGTGTGTCCAACCTTAGATTGATTCGTCCTATGTACACCGTGTCATAACGGCATTTGAACTTATAAACAACTAATTTTTTTATGAATGTAGGACAATCTATCTTTAGTAAACGATGGAAACACAGATCTAGTGTGAAAAACTGTGCGCAACTTCATCGCATTATAGCAAGACGAAATAGTCGCCGAAATATGCGTGTGTGATTATATATATATATATATATATATATATATATATAACACACGCATATTTGTCCCTCTAACTTTATATATAATATATAAATAAAAGTCGATATTAAGGTCAACATAACAAAGCGACAATACATTAAAACTATATTTTATCATAGACACAAACACATATTTACACACACGCACACACACACACACACACACACACACACATATATGTGTGTGTGTGTGTGTGTGTGTGTGTGTGTTTTGAACATGTAGCATGTCTGTATACATAGATTCATGATCCTGTTGGATACTGAGAATTCTATGCTGATGAAGTTTTTGGGAAAATGATAATAAAATGTATTAGAAAGAGAAAGAGTTGCTATTTGTTTTTACCACTTATCAGCTTTTGGGGGGGTTATTTAATTACAGAAAATTTTTTTTATCGATATAAAGAAATTTTGTGATGATGCCTATTTGCTGATATAGGTCGGATTAATCAATCCATACATGGGGAAATAGACTGATTGATAGCTTCCCCACAAGTATTTAGGCCTAAGTAAATATAAGGAACACGACCAAAGCTGGAACTCGGCTTTCTCTTTCCATTTTCGTGCCGTTATCCGTTACATTACTCATGCATTCAAGCTTACAGCAACTGATATTACCAAACGCCTAAGTGTCTATATTCTGAACCCGTTCAAAGTTGCTTAATTTCAGGCATCCTACGCGAACAGCTGCTTTAACGCGATACGGCTGTATGACAACACATGATGAGAAAATAAGGGTGCAAAAGGTTTTTTTATGTAGATATATGTATCTACATAGTATAGAGAATATATATGTATCTACATAGTATAGAGAAATATAGATGCGTAGACGCATGACTGTATATGTTTACAACTGTAAATTGTTTGAGCGCATGTGTAATGTATTCTGACACCAAAACTGATTGCACGCATAACGAAAATGTTCTATTTTTTAAAAAGCAATTTTGTCAATTGTACAATCTAATCGCTCTGTTAGTTTCACAATGTCATTATCAATGGAAATTCAAATGCGTTTTACTCAAGCGATACATTACAAATATAAAAATGACAAGAACTAAAATCTAAAATGTCCATCACTATCTTGATTTCAGTTATAGAATTAATTGAACCTATAAAGCCGGTAAACTCGGTAAGCTCAGTTTATTTGGAAGGATATTAGAATTATTCAACACTCGTAAAAAACGAAGATAGAAAATGGATTCATTAAATACACAAAATATAAAAGTGTGTAAGCAAGGACGGGTCGTCACACCGGATTCAACCATTACATTGAAGCAGTGGATATTTTTTTCTAGCTTATGCTTTCTGTAAAAAAAACGAAGTTAAAATTGTGGAAAATATATATTTGAAAATAAACCAGAATAAGTAAGTTGCCTTCATTTTCCCTGGCGCTGTCGGACGTGGATTGTGATTCTAAGAAAGAATGCAGATAATACCTTCGCTTGAACATGCGAGCAATGAGGAAGTGTTAGAGAAATTGAAACAGAATATGCACTTATATCTAGCAGGAGAAAGAGACATTGAAAATTTCTAGACCAGATAATGTGGAAACATGGCTTGGCAAATTTGACATTCACGAGACATAGTGAATGCAAAAAACAAAGAGGAAAACACCACGTAACCTACATAACGAGCTTGGATAAATAGTTGTAAAAAGAAGTATTAGGAGAGAGAGAAGAAAAAAAAAGACAAAGTATATTGAGAGTCAAAAAGAATACGAAAATTTGGAGAGCCATGATCGCTCGAATACTGAAGGGATTAGGTACAAAAAAGATGGGAAGAAATAGGAGGAGGAGAAGATGAAAAGAAGGAGGAAGAGGAGAAGAAGAAGAAGAAGAATGAGAAGAATGAGGAGGAGGAGGTGAGGGAAATGGTACAGAGAAGAAGAAGAATCTCTATCTATAAAAAGCAGGATATGTCTTTGTGTGTGTGTAACGAATGCACGGCCGCAATTTTCGAGTGATTTGCACCAACATTTACATGCACATGTTCCAAGTTATTGGGAAGGCCAAGACCGACTGTGCATTTCCCAACTCCCATCGATAGTGGAAATAATAGATTTTTTCATGCTTCTACGGCACTTTTCATGTAGCTTGCGGCCATTTTCTACTGGCCAGAGTGAAAGCCTATAGCTGGCTGCCACGAATAGGCAGGAATATTCTATTGGCCAGCGTGAGAGCCAACAGCTGACTGACACGAATATTAACTAGCATGCTAACATGCAAAAAGTTCGATAGCTGCATTCGTCACAAGTGGGCAAAAAAAATTAAATCTGCATGGAACTTTAATCCAATTGGCTCATTCGCTTGCTTAAACTCAACGTTGATTCTGGTTCTGCAGAATAGGTTGGGTGAAAAAGTATTTGTTGTTAACATTTTTTTCATTTGTTTTTTTTTCAGTTACGAGTCCTTTTTTAAAGCTGATCGTTTTGTGTTCATTTTGTTTAGTTCTTTTTTCGTAACAGATTTAATGGTTAGTATAGAGCTTAGAAAAAATTCGCAGTGTGAGATAAGCAAGAAGTAAGGCATGTAGCAACATCAGCACGGCAAAGGGCACTCCTTTAAAGGCAAGGAAGGGCAAAAATATTTTAAGTCAAGTGAGAGCGATGGCTGTATGAGTCGTACGATTTTTGAATCAAGCACGGGCAACGCCGGGCCGTACTGCTAATAAGGAATACGGAACAAAGAATAATAATAATAATAATAATAAGAAGAAGAACAACAACAGCAGCAAGAACATGAACAACAAAAACAACAACAACAAGAACAACAAGAAGAAGAACAAGAACAAGAACTAGAAAGAGGCGGAGGAGGAGGCAAAGTAGTGATAATGGACAAAAATGAAGAAGAGATAAGGTAAGAAGAAGAAGAAGAAGAAAATAGAGAAGAAGAAGATGATGAAGTAGAAGAAGGAGGAGGAGGAGGACTGAGGAGCAGAAGATAAAAAAAGAGGAGAAAGAATAGGAAGATAAGAAGAAGAAGAAGGGAGAGGAGATGGAGGGGAGGGAAAAGGTACAAAGTAGAAGAGATAAGGCACAAAGAAGAACGAGGAGGAGGAGGAGGAGTAGAAGAAGAAGAAGAAGAAGAAGAAAAAGAAGAATGGGAAGAAGAAGGGATGAGATACAAAGAAGAAGAAGAAGAAGAAGAAGAAGAAGAAGAAGAAGAAGAAATAGTTTTAATGATTAATTTTGCATAGAACTACCAACATTTCCCATAGATCTTGTCCAATGTCTACGTTTGAATTCATAGAACATCTTAGTAATATTCTTGTATGTCTCATATCTTTTCATACATCCTGTCGTTTGTTGCTTGCTTGCTATATATTCTTGTTAATTCTCCTTTCAATCCGATATAAAAGTTTTCAAAAGTTTTATTAGTTATATGTTTATAAAAAAAATAATATTAATTATAATTTTTACCTATATCCAATTGATATCCTCTGTTTCAATTTTGGGAGGGTTGACATTAATTGTATCAACACATATTACTCAGTGTAATCAAGTCAAGTGTGTGGGCGTGTAGTGTTACAGATTTCACCACAGAAAGTGGCATCTCCAAACCAGTTCAAAATTCGAGTACACTATAGCGTTAATAAAACATAAGTTCCTAACCTCGTCTTCAAGATGTTTCGCTGTGAGTGAAAACTCTTTAGAGAGATGGAAATCTGAATTTCAAAGTTACGTGAAAATTCTTTGCTCTTCTCTTCAAGAATGCATGGCAATGTAAAAAAAATACAAAAAAAATACAAAAAAAAACACGTAAGTGAAGAGCTATGATCTTTTACGTCCAGGAGGAACACGACATTTAAAATTTAAAATTTGTTTATCAAATTAATAGACTGGACAGAAAACGTTCGAGACTACCTATAAATATTCCACTAATTAATGGAAAAAAGAGCCGAATAAGCTAGTTTAGCTTTAGAAAAAATAACAGAGCGACGTTAAGAGTTGTAGCCTTCAACTAGAATTCGATTTCAGCTATCTTTTTATGGCAAGCGTTGAACAGCGAAAGTATTGTATTAAACATAACACTGGAAGGATTTTACATCTATTTAATTATATATATATATATATATATATATATATATATATATATATATATATATATATATATATCCTACTAACGTCGGTTTCATGAGAGGAATTAAATGAAATTTTAAATTATCTAAATCGTAAAAAGCTCAATGTACTTGTTAAGCAATACCGACAAGAAATGAATGTTAAATGGGAAGAACACTGCATGTTCCGAAAAAAATAATTATCATATGCAGCGAGAAGCAGGAAGATGTTCAGAAACACATTTACGAGGATAATAGTGAAGAAATGACAACCAATAAAAGGACGTATAAATGAGAACATTCACGAAGTCTGATCAAAAATTAACTTGGATGATGCACATAAAGAAAACTAAACCACATATCAAATCGGCATTTAAGCTCCTTCGAAGTAGTTCCCTTCCGAAGTCATACACATTATGTATTGGTGAAAGCATTCTTAGAACATCTTTTATGGGGACAGTGATCAGCTTCCTCGTCCCATTCTCTTAGGTTTCCCTTGAGGCATTGAAATAGTGTTTCTTTTCAAGAAAGATTTGGTTTTTGAAAAGGGAAAAATTACAAGTGGTGAAATCTGTGGAGTATTTTGTTTTTTTGAACTTGGGGAATGCTTAGCAAAAAACCTCTTCACGAGCCATAGTCATTGATGAATCCTCTGTAGTACGGTGATACGACCACACTCTACACACTTCCCTTCCAAGCACTGCTGTAAACAACGGAAGTGAGCGAAAACGTTATAACTTAATGTGCCTGCGCGACAGTGTTCATCTGTGCCAACGTTTTCACTTTGTGTACTTTGCTCCGTCAAAATAGCAGCAGTCCTGATACTAGATCTCGTAAATTGTAAATCATCGACCAAAACCTCTGCCTTACCGTGTCTGAAGTACAACTGTATAGATTTCCTTCATTTTAACAATTCGCTATCTTTATATTGGTCAATCTATAAAGAAAAATTTAATCTAAAATTTTATTTAAGCATAATGGTAATAAAATATAGTAAACTGCTAAGACGCATTTTGTCTTCTACCGAGACCTCTCGTCAATTAGGCTAATTAGTCCAAGCAGCGAATATTAGTCGGAAAGCTCTCCTGATTTAGAATCCTATAATGGACTGAAATAGTAAATTTGACACTATTTCTTTCGCTTAATATTTAATGATATTGCATAATGATTTGCACCTTAGAGATGATGAGAAATTGGTCTTGTTAGCAATAAGAATAGTGTCGTTTCGGTTAAAAGGGATTTGAAGAGGACAGAAGACAGTTAATGCATGATTAATTGTGACAGCGATGAGTCGACGTCTGAGCGATAGGAAGGCAAGAAGTGAAAAATGATTAATAAATTAAAGTGATAGGCATTTCAAGAAAATATAAGTCATATCAAATTGAAGATAGGATGACTGAGTTGCGAAAAGAGAAACTATAACCATATTAATGTAACTCGAAAAGAATTCTGTAAAAATCGAGTATATTAATGAGAGGCAACTATGGAATATACAGGCTTTCATATTGATAATAAATTTTCATTTTGTTTTTGAGAATATTAAAGAAGGAATTCACTAAATCGAAAAATGCATATTAAAAATGTCCGAAGCGATTTATCAGTGATGTGCCCTGTTTTTGTTGAGTTTCTGCTTTTGTAATCATTTCACTCCAACAAAGCAATAAAACCACTGAGACGCAAAAGGTTACTGACTGTTAGATAATATGCGAAAAAATCATTATTAAGGAAAGAGAACATTAAATTAACAAGAATGAATAAAACTATATAAAGACAATACGAAGATCGAAATTAAATTTAAATTTTTAAAGATAAGTTGACTTGGAAGTAAGAAGCAGGAAATGATTTCCAAAAGCGGGGCCACCGATCCAAAGAAATTATTAACATAAAACATATGGTTATATCTAAAGAAATGCAAAATGGCGAGTTCACCTTTATAGATTACGCAAAACTGTTTGTTAATGTACGCCACAAATATGTGTTTCAGGTGATTTAAGCGCCAAACTAATATCAAGGCCTCTGACAGAGAGGGGCCTAAAACTAGTATATCGTAGACGGGACACTAAGAGATGGGTGGACATGGAAAGAACAGCAATTAAGAGACTTTCTCATCAATACCTCCAATATCCCGATCGGAAGCCTTGCTGCCGGATGTAGTTAATCGTCTTACCCAGGACTTACAAATTTAGTCATTTCCGATGAAGATTCAATGAAATTAGTTAATTGTTAAACATTTGTCATTTATTACCATTGGATTTGTTTTTTTAAATCATTTCACCTCAAACAAGGACTGAATGCACAGAATAAAATTAAAAAAAACCCCAAAAAACCCAGAATAGATGGAAATTGAAGAAAAGAGATTCAAGAAGAAAGACGATGGCGATTGATGTTGCAATTCAATTTTAGTTATCAGGGGTCGCGTCACTACGCGTATTATTTAAACAGACGCTGAGAATTAATTTAAGTATATATGGTATACTGCACCAGCCAATGAAGTTAACCCACAATGTGTTCCATCATTCTTATTTGCACTATTAATAGACAGAATATTTTACATCTGTGGAAAAACATATTAAACTACATGTCTCTTTACAATGTAGCGCCAGATTTATTAATCTCAAGTGAAATTTTAATTTTCACGTTAAAAATTAGTTTACTGAAATCTTCAAGAACTGTTATGTGTTTGAGTACAAATTATAATTAGATTACTTGCGAAAATGTTTTCAAAAACAAATTGTTTGGCAGGAAAAAAGTTCTAAAAAGTTTGATTATAATGGCTAATAAATTAAAGGCAAATATATACCATATCAAGCGAAAGTATTTTTAACTATGATTTATCAATTTCTTCGTATCGGATAGAATTCACAGTGCCAGAATAACATTACAAAGTCATTCTTGTAACTGCGAAAAAGTGGCCCACTTCATGAAATGAATATGATCGAAACCAATTTATTCAGATATAGATGAAATATCTTCGCATATTCTACTAGATCCGTGTCCTTCATAAATAAACTTCGTAAAAAATTTGAATTCTTCTTGAATCATGACTTCTTTTTTAAGCATTCAACCCCAAGCAAGGCGGGAAGCCACTAGCATGCAATGGGTTTCAGAGTAGGAGCGAGAACAAATAGGAGTGATAGAGGAAAGGATGAAAAGACGGTTAGGGGATAGATCAGGGCATGTGGAGACGTCGATTGACGTTACATTTGAATAGTTGGAGATTATAGCTATCAGGAAAACAAGAAATGGGGAGGGAGTTTCACAGGCGAGAAGTGTGAGACATGAAGCTATTGGAGTAGAAGAGACGGCTACATTTAACAGTTTCGACAGTGAAAGGTTGAGAGCGAGATGCCAGCCTAGTTGAACGCTGAAATTCATGAAGTCTGGGAACGAGCGAAAGCAGCTCATGGGAGCAGTTACCGCAAAAGTATTTGTAAAAAAGACAGAGGGAGGCAACGGCACGTATGTGAGAGTGCAGCTGCAGACGAGATGGGCCAATTTCATTGCATATCTGTATTTGAATTTTATCAAGGACATTGAGACAATTAGAAGAAGCACCAGACCATATATCAGCAATACTCCATGGAAGGGCGAATGGTTGATTTGTAGATTTGAAGGATCGACTCCGGTGAGAAAAATTTCCTGGCGCGGCATAGGGAGCCGACTTTCATAGCGGTGGACGAAGCTATTGACTCAATACATTCGTTCCATCTCAGGGGCAGCGGACAATGTGAGACCGAAACGTCGCAAAGAGGTGCTCTCGTGGAGTTGAGCGTTAGACATTCTAATGGGAGGCAGGAATGGTTCCACGTGTGCTTTCAAACATCAGTCTATATACGAGCTGGTATTGTATCACGATATTATATTAGCCATGTGCTCACCACTACATCCCCAATTATCTCTTTGTTAAATAAATATAACCATCCTGTCTTTTCAAATTGTAGCGTTTCAAATTGTGTGGGCATTTTCCGCCCGTAGCCACCTAGCATTTACTCCGTCTGTAAAACCCATCAAGTGTATTCGTAGGAAGAAAGAAAGAGTGAAACATCCAACTTCACGTATTCTCTTGTCCAATTCTTTAATCTTCCTTTGTGGATTAATTGTAAATGACGACAACGGATTTGTAACATGTGATTTGCCATTTGATTTAAGATTCATAATCTCGTGCCTTTCGTTATTTCCTCGATGTTAACGCGCCTATCTCATATCTTGATAAAGATGAATTCTTGTAATTTTTATCTTGAAACCAGATCGGCGAGATATCTCTTTAAATATCAGCTGTGCTACACTCCTGGGCATCTTTCAGGTTCTTCAACGTTCTTTAGTACATACCCACTCGAATATTTCTGCAATGTTATGTGTTGTTTAACATTTTCTAACCTCAGATGTTGTTGAACATATTTTTTTCTTTGTAAATTAAACTTTTACGGCGAATTTTAAATGTACAGACTTGAAACGTAGCTCTTAATTTTTGACGTTGAAATTCATGAAATGTCATTCAAAAGGTTGTGTTTCCTTCCGTTTGTGCAGATTAGACCGGTTTTCAGCCTGACTGCGCAGATAGATGTTGCCATCATTCGACAGATAGACTTTTTAAATTCGAATAAATATATATTTTATATATCATTTAAAATTGAGGCGGCTAATAATGTGAGAGGAATTATTGTAAATGCAAGCAGTCAGCAGAGGCTGCTACGAGGAGATTTCTTCCTTTATTCGCCGCCTCCCTTCTGAAATTGGGCATTCATTGTCCTCCACATTTTCCTGTATTTTGTAGCTCTGCATAACTTTTATATTTTGCTCTACCGTCTATTCACGGTTCGGTCAAATATCCACACAAGTTAGGTTATTCGATGTTTTCTCCTGCCTTTCTTGTCATTAAAATCACTTGAGTATCAAATCCTTAAAGCCGCCTTTTTTCATCATGTAACTCAGTAATACTCAATCATATACTAAACGAATGTATTAATTTAGATGAGAAAGCGTCACAATGTAGATATGATTGGCTGGAAACTATATTCCCTTGAAGATTACGGAAAGAATGTACGGTTTGAGTATGTAAATCTATGCGAGATATTACTTAAATAAAAATCATGAAAGTTATTGGACTTCAAAAATTAAAATGATAAACTCAATCCTTTTTTCTTTTTCTTTTTATGTACCATTTCCTTTCAGGACGTAGGCGATCATGGCTCTCCACCTCCCTCTATCCCTTGCAGCTCTCAACATGTTCCTTCCCTCTGCTTCCTCTCGCAGACCACGTTCTGTCATCCACCTGCTCAAGCTCGCCAGGTATGTCAGGTGCTGCCTTCCCTTACCTTTCTTTCTTTTTATTCGACCCATGAGTATCAGATTCTCCAAGGCCACCTTCCTCATTATGTGTACCAGAACCTTCAGCTGCATCTTCTGATGTTAAGTATTGTTTCCAACCCTTCTGAGACCTCTTCGTTGCTCACATGCTTGGTCCATGATATCCTTAGCATCCTTCTGTAGAACCACATTTCCGTCGCCTCGAGTCTCTTCTTCATCTTTGAGGAAATTGTGCAACATTCGCTGCCGTAAAGAAGTACAGATGTCACGTAACAGTTCAGTATTCTTTTCTTTGTTACCAAAGAAATCCTCTTGTATCGCAATACTCTGCTAAGCTTTTCGAATGCGTCCTTGGCCATCTCGATATGGCTGCGGATGTTGCACTTACCTTCCTCTGTCAAGAGACTTCCCAGATATTTAATCTTCTTCGTCGGCTTGATTCTAGTGTTCCCGACCTGAAAATCGCATTTCGGGCTCTCCTTCGTACTGATGACCATGCATTCTATCCTCGTGTAGTTGATGCTTAGTTCTTTCTTCTCACTCTCCATCGCTATCTTCTGTAGGAGATTTTGTAATTTCTCTTCAGGATTCTTCATTAACGGTGAGTCAGCCGGTAGAAGCTCAAAGCCGAATCCCCTCGCACGTAAACGGTTACGGATGATATGACATGGAGTTGAAGGGACCTATTATAAAGAGTGATGAGCAAAAACCTACGCCGCGGCACGTCTGATTGGCGAAAGTTTGGAGTTTGCCCTCTAAGTTGTTTCAAAAGAAAAAAATTTGTGTATTTTTTTTTATCAGCTTTTGCTTTGCATTTTGTAAATTTTAGTCTATAAGCGTGCTGTTACATTCGTATCAAGGTCCTAGCCCTTTAACTTTGGAAGTAAGGGCCGCTTATACTCCAACAGTTTCTTTTCTTGCCATTCTTCGATGCAGAATCCCCTTCCGTTTACTTGCCTCGCTAATAACTAAAATTGAATTGCAACAGCAATTGGATAATCTGTATTCTTGAATCCCGTTCATCTTTTATTCGTTTCTCAATTATCAGCTATTCTCCGTCTTCCATTTTACGTTCACTCCCTGCGCCCTAGTGGCATTCTCGCCTTGCTTGGGGTGAAATGATTAAATCAAAGTTAATGATAATAAATAACATCTTTAAAAATTAATTAATTTCATTGACTCTTCATGAGAAATGACTAAATTTTTAAATCCTGGATATGACGATAAACTGTATCTGGCAGCCAGCCCCCCCCCATCTGGATATTGGAGATACTGAAGAGCATGGAACGACCTCTTAATTGCTGTTATCTCCAGGTCTATCCTGACCTGGAGTGGTACCATCTGTTAGTGTACAATCTATGACAATTAAGAGGTAGTTTTACGCTCCTCAAAAACTCCAATCTATGAAAGATTAAAACTTAGTTGCATAATGTGTAACTGCAAAAAGACGAATATTGAGAAAAAGATTCTTGTGAATACGACGAAAGATGAGCAGCATTGAGCAAAATCAGGACAAAACAGAGGGAAACCTTATAGGAAAGCGTGCTCTGCTCAGTCAAATTACATATAATTAACTGCAAATATCTAATTCAATAATGAAAAATTTGGAATCATTTGCCCAAATGTAATAAAGAGTAAAGTTAAAAGATAATAATTTAAAATACATAAAAATAACATCATTTGGATGCACAATAATTCCTACACAATAGCCTCGAGAATAATTTGAAATATGACGTACCTATATATGACGTATATATATATATATATATATATATATATATATATATATATATATATATATATATATACGAATTAGATACAGAGCTAACATCATAATGTAAGTATTCAATATACAAATCTAAGTTCATATCAGTCAAGCCAATTAGGTGAACGTCCAAGCTTACTTGAGACTGAGCCATGGCTTACACTCGTCTTGGAAGACTCACACGTATTTATCAAGATATCTTTAGGAAAAGATTGTCTTATAACCCGGAAATACGTTGAGTATATATATATATATATATATATATATATATATATATATATATATATATATATATATATATATAGGCAGCATATCTTCATTGAAACATGATTCATTAAACAACATGTACATATTGCGTGTATTTATATTATACTGATCTTTTCAATTTGTCGAATCAGATTCCTGATGTTGAGATGAAATTCATCAAGGAAAACGCCGTATTTCTTCTGAACCATGTACTTTCGACCTTTACTAAGTTCATCATCAGGGGCTAAATTACAAAGACAAAATTATTGTAACTACGATAAAATCTGCATTCCGTTGTCAGTGATTTATGACACACTCTGTTATAGATGTTTTAGGGAATTTGAATTTATTCCTTGGATTTATGGCTTTTTGTACAAAACAAGTGTTTCAATAAAAGGGAGCTGAGAGGGAATTGCTACAAATATAAAATATCATTTGTATATACATGTTATATGCATTTTAATATGTTGGTGATATATTCGTAATACATTTTATTGGGTGTTGGCCGGTATATTTTGATTTAAGCTCCTCGAGAATTTGAAGAGGTGGCTTATTATTTTCGTAGTGTAGTATACGAAGAATATCTGCAAGCGAAGGCGCGTGTTGTTGTCCATGTGAGATCAATTTCATGAGCCTGTTGTTCTTCAGAAGGATAATGAGCATTTCATTGCGAAAAATGTGAGCAATGATTATGTCTGAGAAAATGGGAATTAAAATAATAAGAGGGGTTATTTAAAAACACAAAATACTTTTTAGTTATTAAGAATTTCTGGTGAGATAATAATGATTTACTTGTACAAATAATTTAACACATAGGTGGGGCAAGTGGTAGGTTCATAATTTTCGCAATGGTATTTGCGTACTTAGTGAATATAATGAACCCGAATTGGACAGGAACAAGACTCTCCAACCTCCAATTACTAGCAGTTATATATTAAGCTATTCGCACACCTGAGATTACACCTGTTACAAACAAACGTTCTGTAGTATCGGTAGTGAGCGGGGTAAACTTTGCTTAACTTCGGTGAGTGTACGAGAACTGTTTTTTTTTTCTCAGTGTAATATAGTCGTAAGGCGAAACAGGATGTGATAAAAGTGTTGATAAGGGAAAAGAATATGAAAGTCTAGACGAAATATATAGTGCTGCAATTGATTTTAAAGTTAAAACATTAAAGATGGTTAGGGCGAAAGATACTATTTCCCTACAAGTCAAAGTTGGCCATTGATTGGCTGAATAGGTGCTTTATAATCGATTGAAATTTACATATGTCTTTTTCTTCGTAATTTTAAGAAATTTCATTTTAGTACTGACTAGCGCTAAACCATCTTCGACCAGGTGTTCAAATTACACTGAATTTTTGCCGTTCAATTGATTAGCCCACCTGAAAAATCAAAATTAGTGACAACAACTGGATGCAACTGAGGTACATTCCCAAATAGGGGGTTAACAATTTGAAGTGTAGGGGTGGCCGTGAAAAGAGCCGTTTTTGCGTTCTCCATCTTGCAAGGAAGGAACCTCTTCCATGGACCGTCATAAGAGTATGCGATATTTTTTTTTTTATAATTCCAGTAATCTATTGCTTTAGATTTCAAATCTCCAAATTGATTGTACGCTGTTTTTTTTACAGACAATAAATTTTTGAACAAAGTGTAAAAAATCAGTTTTTTTCGATTTTTCACCTTCAATGATGGAATTTTTTTCCAGCCAATTTGGACAAAAAAACGGCACTGAAGAATTATCTATCAAACAAAAACATTTCATCGAAATCAGTTGGAAACTGTGAAAACATATAAACAACATCCGATCACATACACAGACAGACACACATATATACACAAAAACATTTTGAGAATTGTAGATATAGATAAGAGTTTTTTTTTCTTAATCTTTTGTTTAAGCTTCTTAGGATATTCCACATCTTGACATTACCATTGTTTTCTCTTTTAGATTGTCTTTGATTGATCGATTCCTTTCTTACAGTTTATCAGAAACTTGAATGTTGTTTAAGACAAGAAAGAAAAAATTTAAACAGTAAGAAATTATTTTTAGATAATGATTTAATATTACAAGTCTTATTAATTAACCTGTAGCTTTATTTACATTATTCGGACTATTGTCCTCATCTTTGCCGCCATATTTATTACAACGTTTCGACCGTTGTACGCTCCGGCCTTCTTCAGATATTTGGAATGTCGAACTGAACCTTTTATTTCGCTCACTGGGGTAAACTGTTCTAGTTCCACGTGCCTTGTTTAATGGGTGTTAGTTATCAGTTATTTGTTAATTTCCCTCTGAAAGTTCTCCACTGCCTTAACCGTGTATTGAACTCACACTCTTAGCTGTAGGGAGAAGAGATGAAGTCATACCTTTCCCGAGGGTATTTGCGCTGAAGTGAATATAAAGAACTGGACTGAAATTGAAACTTGGCAATCCGATTAACAATTCCGATCTATTTTCCATTACATTCCACAAACATCCCACCAAGCTTACGACACGTGGTATTCCCAAGCGGTCACCCATCTATGTACTGACAAGGCGCAATGTTGTTTAACTTCGATGGGAGTACGTGAAAAGGTGTTTGAACGTGATATGGTCATACTTCCTATTTAAACCTGATACTCATTTTTGTTATTTGAAAAAGAATGGTTGACAAAAAGAAAGAGAAAAGACTGAAGAATATTTAGAAATGTATTTTTTCATTTATTAACCCGACATATTTATTTTATTTTATTGCTTAAGCCTTCTTTTTAATGAATAAAGGTATTTGAGTAGATACTCTGTTTATTTATTAAACAGTATATTTATACGTTTACATCTACCGACGTGAATGTTCGAGAAATCTCATTAGAAAAATATGCCTTCTCCGGCAAGATTCGAACCTGCGTTTCCCTAGCGCAAATATCATTAGATCTGAGGTGCTATAACCTCTCGGTTACAGATAACCTAATCGTCAGGCAATGGTTTACTTTAGGATATGAAACTGACCAGAGATGTATATTTCGAGAATCGAGAAAAGTCAATGTTGAAAAGACCATTAGGTTCTCTGTAGCCGAGAGGTTAAAGCAAGTCAGATATATCGACGGTTTTCACAAGTAAAGAAGGTTCGAATCCTGCTGAAGACCTCATATATTGGTATTCACCAAAAATAACGTTTAAGAAATAAAATAAAACTGAAGAATATATTGAGGAATCTGTTTTTAAAATGATAAAATATAATTTATTAAGGTATGTCTATATACAGAGTTAAATAAATCTGTTCATCTGGTTTATATGTTTTAGATATATTAATAAATGTGTTGGTTTTAATTTGCAGGCAATAATCCCTGTAACTCCGAATTATGTTAATACCAATATTATTACTAAATGTAGATAGTATGAAGCACACATAAAATATAGTGAAAACTTACCGTTTCGATACCATATTAGGAATGATTTCTTTTAAAACGTAAACCGAAACAGAGAACATCCTGTCCGATGAAGGTCGGTACAATATCTTGGACATCGTTAGCGACCCCTTCTTTTTAAATAATCCCTGGGGTGGATGTCGAAGGTGTGGGTGAATCGTGAGGTGTCAAATAATTAGCTTTTATTTGAAACACTCGTGCAAGAAGGAGATTATTTAAAAACTGGCTGTAACCGAAAAGTATGGCTGCCGATCAAAGACTAAGATTTTTGGAAAAGGTGAGGATGTACTATTATTTAACAAGTGCTATCTGGTGCTAGGCGATTATGGCTCTCCACAACTATCTATGCTATGTTGCTATAAGTAACTGTTTTAAAATTTATTAACTATTTTTGTCCAGATCGTGAAATCACTCCACTCTGTCATAATTTCGTTTACTTACCATTTATCTACTTCCTTTTCCTTCACTATCTCCTGTGCGTATTAAATTTGCAAGATAATCTTTCCTCATTATGTGTCTATGGAATTTCAACTCTCGATTTTTATGATTATATATATATTGCTTTCGTCGCAGCTTCTATTTTTCTTAAAACAAACATGTTCGAACTTACCACTGCTTTTATGACGATTACTGTACTCGTGCGTGTTAAAAACTCCAAACGGTTTTTCCCGTTAGGTATTGGAGGAATATCAGTTCTCATTCTGATTGTAAGTATACATTTGCCTTGTGAGTAAAAAATAAAAAAAAAATACTCACGACCCAACCATAAAACTCCGAGAAAGCAGAAAATTATTCTGCAAATGCAAAGTTGATCTATGAAGCATGATATGAACATCTTCTAAGAAAATGTAAATGTTTATCTAAACAAGCTTTGGGCCGTACCCTAAACGCTTCCTCATAATATTTCAAAGTGCAACCCGAGTTTTTCTGTTTCGCCATTTTATGTATGTATATTTCTTTTACTCCACAGATTTTTTCTAGTGAAGTGTTGCATGCAAAAAATAATTTCCTTTTAAAGAAAAAGTATGCGCCCATCCATTTGAAAACAATATAAAGGGTTATTAAAAAACAATGATCATATTTTGTTACGCAATATTTTAATAAGAAAAAGCAATAGAAAATTCCAGTCAATTCACGTGTATTCTACTCACAATCGACTTTTATTTCCTTACACGTGTTCAATGTGGCCAAAACTTACAGCATGGGCTGCATCAATGCAATAAGAAAATTCCTCCTAGACGCGTATCGGCCTACTACAATACACTTATTTGATCGCTTTTGTCATTCTGTGTTTAATGTCATCTAGGTTACTCGGTAGCGGTGGAACGTAAGCACGAACTTTTACTTCTCTCCACAAGAAAAAAATAAATAACACATGGTGAGGTCTGGGGATCTTTTTTCCACTGAGCACAGATAAAGACGTTCATTAAATCTAATGACTAGACCGAAATAGTTGTGAGTTCAATATCAGGCTACAGCAGTGTTGAACCAAAAAACTTGGAGAGCTGAGTTAAAGGGAAATAACTTCGCAATCCAGAAGAGGCTTGGCACGTGGAACTAGGACAATCTACCACGATGCACGAAATAAAGTGTTCAGTTCAAAAATTAAATCATCTGAAGAAGGCTTGAGCATACAGCGGACAAAACTTTGTGAATATGGCAATGGACATGAGGATAACAGTCCGAATAATGTAAATAATGTAAATAATAGTAATACCTCATCTAAGATATAGAGACAAATATAAATTTTGTACGAGAAATAAAATTTACATGTTCACTCGTGTCACCTTGTGTCAGAGCAGGTTTTGTAAAACACAAATAGATATGTTTTCTTTCGTGTATGTAATGTTTTATAGCATTTGTCTTAGTGACCTTTCGTTTATCCAAATAATTTTATAATATCTGGTCTTGTGTTCTTTCTATATATCTCTGTATTCTTGCCAAAATCCAAAGAAGGGTCTGCAATGTTATCGGTCTTGACCTGGCATCTTGTCCTCATTCACTTTCCTATGGCGACAATGTACCTTCCATGTGCTTTTTCTATAAATATTTTCGTGGCACTTGTTCTAAAAAAGCTCTTCTCTTTGATCCGTCAACTGCGTGCGTCTAAGCGTAACACAACTCGGTCACCAGAAACTGCTTCAAGATAAACAGAGAGAATGCTTTGAAGAGTCATGACTGACAAATTCTTTAAGATACAATGAAAATGAAAAGAATAGTCTATGGCAAAAAGTATTAAAAGATGACAATTATGAATTTACAAACATATTCACTTTTTATAAGATTACATGCATAGTTATGATACGTATAAAGGAAGGAAATAAACACGTAAAAAAGGAAGGAAATAAACATGGGAAAAAGGAAGGAAATAAACATGGGAAAAAGGAAGGAAATAAACATGGGAAAAGGGAAAGAAATAAATACGGGAAAAGGGAAGGAAATAAACACGGGAAAACGTAAGGAAATTAAGACGTGAAAAGGGAAGGAAATAAATACGTAAAAAAAGGAAAGAAATAAATACGTAAAAAAGGAAGGAAATAAACAGGTGAAAAAGGATGGAAATAAATACGTAAAAAGGAAATAAATACGTAAAAATGGAAGGAAATAAATACGTAAAAAGGGAAAGAAAGAAATACGTAAAAAAGGAAATAAATAAATACGTAAAAAGGAAGAAAATAAACACGTGAAAAAGGAAGGAAATAAAAAGGTAAAAAAGGAAAGAATTAAACACGTGAAAAAGGTAAGAAATAAATACGTATAAAAGGAAAGAAATAAATACTTAAAAAAAAGAAAGAAGCTATAATGATGAAAAACGAAGGTAGGTTAAGTAATGAAAAATATAAGTAAAAACGAAATATATTCTGTTGTAGAACAGATAAAACGAAAGTTTAAAACTGGATAGAAAATGGTAGAATAACCGGACATTATAGGAGAAGAATAGGAAACTGAGGAAAGACAAAAAAAAAAATAAAATAAAATAAAATAAAAAGGAAAAATAGATATTAAAAAATCTAATGAAAAATCAAGATCAATCGATTAAAGCTGAAAAAAGTTAAAAGAAAAATACGAGAAGTTATAATCTATAAATGCCGGCAGAATAAAAGAAAGAAAAAAAAACACGCGTAGTGAAATATTTTTTAACGAATCATTCTAAAGAGATTAATCAATAAACTAACAAAAGTAACAATGAAAATCGATCAGTTTCGTGTTTAACTGTTTTCAGGTGTCAACGCTGATGGCTTTGTTTGGTGTATATCATCCAAACATTAAAAAAACAGCGGAAGCAATTCGCCATGATAAGATATTGCCATAGATGGAAGGAATAGTCAAAAGGAAAAAAACAAAACAAATTTAATTACACACAAAAAAGCCAATTGTCATAAGCAGAATCAGCCTTGCATCTCGTTGCAAACATCATTTAATAACATTTTAAACTTTATAAATATTAGGAATGATACAGTGAAATATGAAAAGCATAAATTCTGACTATATCTCTGAGATGAGGTATTATGATTAATTGCATTATTTACATTATTCTGACGATTATCACCATTTTTATTGTCATATTGACAACATTTCGGCATCTATATCACTGAGATGAAGTATTATGATTATTTGCATTATTTACATTATTCGGACTGTAACCCTCATCTTCACTGACATATTGACAACATATCGGCCTCTATATCTCTGAGATGAGTTATTATGAATACTTACATTATTTACATTATTCGGACTGTTATTCTCATAATCATTGCTATATTCACAACGTTTCAATCTCTATATCACTAAGATGAGGTATTATGATTACTTACATTATTTACATTATTCGGACTGTTATCCTCATCTTCATCGTCATATTCCCAATGTTTCGGCCTTGTTCAAGTTATTGAAATTTCGAACGGAACCCTTTATTTTGGGTAGATTGTTTTAATTCCACGTATCATGCCTCTTTCGGATGTCTCAGTTACTTCCTGTTAACTCATCTCTCCAAAATTGGTTCATCACTGCTGTTGTTTGGTATTGAACTCCCCAAACTTTGGGTCCATTCACTGGATTTAACCAAAGCGTATATCCACTGGGCCATGTGTCCTTGAGGACATCTGAATATGTATATGATTTTTTGGGACTTATAACCCGAGTGTCTCAGTACAAAAACCTACTTACTTAGTAAACTAGTGTGTGAAGCTTTATACCAACAAACGAGTGAGAATTAATTCTATAATAAACTCTTTAGTCTGAAGACAAAACTTAATCCGTCACAGTGTGTATCAAGCAGTTCTGATTAATTTATTGCTGTTATTGACAGCCACAAAATGATGGAATTTTATATAAATGAGCCATACTAATTATTTTCATTAATGGACTTTACTGACAATTAATTCTAAGTAAAATTATTTGTTTCCCTCCAAAGATTCTTTCTAGATACCCGGATTAAAACTGAATACTATGGTTCATGTAATACTGGTCCTAGTTAAACCAATTGAAGTTTGCAAACAATGCAGTTTTTCTCTCTCAGACAGTTCGCATCCAAATACATCTATCTATCTATCTATCTATCTATCTATCTATCTATCTATCTATCTATCTATCTCCGTTAATTCTTAACGATCTATCTATCGATCGATCTATCTCCGTCTATTCTTTTCAACTATCTATCAATCTAGCTTGCTAGCTAGCACTAAATTCACTTTATTGACAAATAAATCGATACTTCCATTCTATAACAAAGAACACATTTTCCTTAATGTGTTCCAAATGAATGATATCTGACAGTCATAAAATTTACCATAATGTATTTTCACTACGAGAACGTTAGAGAACAAAATCATTTTACACTTGTGTACATCAACAAGTTATGTAATTTCTGCATTGAGGCTTTTCAGGAAATCGTCATTAGCAAAAATCATTGCCGAAAATGTTGTATCCAAAGTTAACATCTCTTGCTCTGAACGTTTGGAACATATTAAACATCTCTGATTATTTTGGCGGGAAGACTTATTTGGTTGACAACTTCTTATTTTAGACATTCACTGCATACAATTTCCTATAAAGAATTTATGATCGGGCAGTTTAATGTCAGAAGACTCTTGGAAAAAAATGAAAAAAAGAAATCATTCGCTCAAGATAAATTTATAACATTAATAAATTAATGTAAATTCAAATAATATTATTATTATGTATAAAAATAATGTTTTTTTTTTTATTTTAAGTTGAAAGAAACAATTTATAAAATTCATCACAAATAGAATTCATACGAAAAAGTTTTTTTTTCTTTTTAAAGCACTAAGGAAATAAATTGTGGCAGTAAAATGTCTATGTGAATTCATAAGGAGAACATTCACTATTTCCTTTATGTTATATGTGTGTAAGGTCTAATTTCATCAGCAACCGATTATGACAGCACTACCACTGCTGCTAAAATTGCGCTTTTTGAATTAAACTGTGCAAACAGGTTAATGACAATACTTTCAAAACATTAAGCAATTTACAAAAAAGGAAATTAGTAGTCAATAAATTAACTAGAATATGTGAACATTTTCGAATTCAGTATAGTTTACGATTTATACGGAATACTAAAAACTATTAATTTACGTTGCGCTATATATAAATAAAATCGGATCACAGGAACTTAAAAGTTAGATTTACTAAAGTCAGAATATTTCATTGATTAATAAATATATTTTCCGATTTTTAATATTTATACTTAGAAAGGAAAAGATTATTATTTTCGTGCTGTGATCCTTCAATTTTTTAGCAAACGACAATAATGTTGTCTGCTTTTCCAAAGCTTGAATTGTCATGAGTCAACGTCGCTGATAGGTCAATATAGGATAATGTTGGGATTTGAACTTGAAGTTAAAGTGAAACTATCTTTGCCCAAAATTGAGTCTTTCATGATACTATTTAAATCAATTGAATTTTTTCTACAAATTTTAAAGGGATCTAAATATAGATAGCAAGGTAAAAGGGCATATATATATATATATATATATATATATATATATATATATATATATATATATATATATATATATATATATATATATACGATCTGTCTCTGATATCGAGCACTTTATCCCATAAATATAGCGCACCTTAAGAGTATATTTCTTCATATATATATATATATATATATATATATATATATATATATATATATATATATATATATATATATATATATATATATATATATATATATATATATATATATATATATATATATATAAAGGATGAAAGATGATCTGAACAATCTACCGCCATTTCGACCACTAAGGTCGCCTCAGGTGGTTTCTTCAGGAAGGTAACTAACCGGAACTCAAGCACTTTCTAAGCCGGAATTAATGGGGGGGGAGAAAACATTTGTAACTTTTACCGGATTCAACTAATCCCAAGCTGAAATTCTTAAAACGCCTGCATTTAGTTATGATCTCTAACATCCCGTTCAACAATTTGTACAACCTCAAACAATTGCAGGACAAAAATATATGTTCCTTTAAATGGATTATGCCTAACTGAACGGGTTGTACATTGTGCCGAAGTGGAAAGTGAAAATAATAGCACAAAAAAGTACACCGGCTTTTACTGATGGGGCAGTACATGAGAAAGTGGCATAATCACACCTCATTTTTCAAAATTCTAGAGCATATGTACAGCACGAAACTAGCAAGCTAGTAATGGAAATTTAGGAAGAAACATAGCAAAAGTCGAAGCATTAAATGGAGCATTTTAAGAAATTTAAAGAATAACATAATAGTCGAGAATACGTGTAGGCTATGCCAAGAGGAGAAACTGGATTTAGCAAGATATCAAAACAGCAATGAACTGGTGGTCAGAAATCCTGACCAAAGGCAGATTTACAGTGCTTAAGTTGTTGAGCTCCGTGTAGTTGATTTGCAGAACAAACCACCTGAGAAGACCGTAGAGTTCGAAACCGCGTCAACTTTCAGTCTTTTAAAATATTAAACAACTCAGCCAGTGTGGTCTTCCAGCTTTGTATTGAGCACTTTTAATACGTTTAGTTTTAACAAATATTTCACTATTTTTGTTGCTCTTCAGTGGTAGAGGCTCTGACTGACACCAAATCGTTTGGGTTTCGATCCGTGCTGGAGTCATTCGGTTGTCTAGTCACACTGACATGCTGTGATACAGCGAAACAGCTCTCTCTGCGAATGACATATATATACATCCACGCGGGGACACGATTTCAAATACTGATCTGTTTGAAAATTCGAAGATAGGATATCATGGAGAACATTAAATAATCGGCACTCAAATAACAAAGTTCCACGTGTAGAGTCAGCTATACAACGGCTAAAGATACGTTGATAGACAATGGCACAGGTAACGTAAAGGCAATCTTGAAGTAATGAGGCGATCATATTAGACCTATGAGCAGATGGCACTGAACAGTAAAGAATGGAGAGTCTGCTGTCACTGTGGCATGAACGAATTTTAAACTAGACCCTCCAACATCTATGGGACTCAAGAGCAAGGGCTAAACAATCTGCATTATGATAAGAAATCTTTCTTGTCACGTAATTCACGATTTTGTACCCAATGTATTCTTGCCTGTAAGTCTCTTCAGGGACTAAAATGTCATATTCGACGGAAACTCTCACCTGCAATCTTGTTGGTCACTCAAAATCAAAGACCGACGGACAATTCCATAATAAAATACACACACACACACACATACACACAAACACACACACACAGAGAGAGCTATATATATATATATATATATATATATATATATATATATATGTGTATATATATATATATATATATATATATATATATATATATATATATATATATATATATATATATATATATATATATATATATATATGTGTGTGTGTGTGTGTGTGTGTGTGTGTGTGTGTGTGTGTGTGTGTGTGTGTGTGTGTGTGTGTGTGTGTGTGTGTGTGTGTGTGTGTGTGTGTGTGTGTGTGTGCGTGTGTGTGTGCAAGTGGGGAGCTGAAATGTTGTGGGTCTGCTACATATTATAAATCTAACTAACCCAAAATGATAAAAAGTTTTTCTCCGTTGATCCGTAAAGTTTTGTTTGATTCTATGTATGTATGTATGTATGTTTAATTATCTATCTATCTATCTATCTATCTATCTATCTCAGTATAGTCCCATCTATCTATCTATCTATCTATCTATCTATCTATCTATCTGAATATAGTCATATCTATCTATCTATCCATCTATCTATCTATCTATCTATCTATCTATCTATCTATCTATCTATCTATCTATCTATCTCAGTCTCTTCATATCTATCTATCTATATCAGTCTCTTCATATCTATCTATTTATCTATCTGTATGTCTATCAATCTATCTATCTCATTGTGATCGTGTATGTTATCTATATTTATTTATACATGTATATTTGTGTATGTATATGTGCGTGCGTTAATGTACGTGTGTCTACGTAAAAAAAAGGTGTGCCATTAAATTCTGGTATTAAGGAAGTAATTAAAAAAAAAAAACATTTAGGCGTTTAATCAGTAAGAATGTGATCGGATTTTTGAAAGTGGGTCAATCCCCAAACTTTACCCCCTCCCTCACTCTCTCTCCATCTCTGTTTCTCTCTGACAGACGCACGCGCACACACACACACACACACACACACACACACATATATATATATATATATATATATATATATATATATATATATATATATATATATATATATATATATATATATATATATATATATATATATATATATATACGCTTGCGTGTGTTGGTGTCTTTTTCTCTATGTATGTTTGTGTTTTGCGTATGCGTGCGTCTAGATTGAACAATGTGAATTATTATCAGGTACTTTTCTATACATACGTGTTTATAAATAATGTATGATTCTGGCCGTTTTGTTGAGTTATAAATCATTTTTGACTGCTTCGTGTTGTAACGTCTTTTTTCATGTTTCTTCCTATTCCAAGTAAGCTGCTGTGAAATTACCTAAACCTACACAATATATTCAGTATTGAACATTTTTAGCACAGAATGGCTGATTACATGATATATGGTATCATACTAGGCGCAGATCAATAGAAAATGAACGAAACTAAAGTTTCCAAATAGATGCGAGTAAAAGCAGAATCTCATAGAATAATGAAGAATATAAGCTATAAACTTTCTTGAAATATCCCGAAATTATTCTATAATCAATGACAATCGTCAGTTTTTTACTGCCTCCTTGTTTCCGTTTAAAAACTACAATATGTACGAATTTAAAACTCTATATATTCTGATTTAGCTTGTGTCAAGAAAATTTGATATTTATTTGTTCTGTTTATATGAGATATTTAAATTATATAATATATTTATAGATTAAATCATATATAATGGTTAGCATTACAATTTATATGTAAAATTTCGTCGCTGTTCTAGCGTTCCCAATTTAAATCAATGTTCGTCAATTATATTTTAACTAAGCATCAGACAGTTATGTGTCAAGCGTGATACACACTTAGGTGATCATGTATCTTTCTATACCAGATTAACTAGGCAGATCTTTTTTTCTCGCTGTAGGTTGCCATTTCTTTCTACCGTAGACCAGTTGCCATCCAACTAGAGAACCCGCTCTGCCCTGCTATTTTACCATAGCTAGGGGGTAGGGAGATGAAGAGGCTTCATACCCTTCCTAAGGGTAAGTGAATGTAATGGATTAGACTGGAATTCGAACTCGGCTCTCCA
Organism: Acanthosepion pharaonis; assembly: GCA_903632075.3. Taxonomy (NCBI): domain Eukaryota; kingdom Metazoa; phylum Mollusca; class Cephalopoda; order Sepiida; family Sepiidae; genus Acanthosepion; species Acanthosepion pharaonis. Next base: position 3,488,311 of record CAHIKZ030004817.1, on the reverse strand, counting down.
AATCCTCTATACGAGCCGCTATCCATTAATCTACTGTAATGTATAAATATTGATAGATTTTACGGCTTTTTAAGCCTTTTCGGGTAATTTAAGGCAAAACATATTGTAAGGATATTTGGAGATAATAATGTTTTACTGATACATGCCTTACTGATTAACCCACATATAGGGGAGAATAATGGATTGATCTCTTTATCATTAGTATTTACGGGTAAGTGAATATAGCGAAACACTCTGGAATTTCAACTCGGCTCTCTGATTACAATTCCGAACAGTTACCCATTACTCCTTTCGCACATCCCAACTTAATGCTCTTGGTATTATCAAGCGGTCACCAATCCTAGGTACTAACCTGGCTCGACATTTCTTAACCTCACTGAATGCACGAGACCTGATATTTCAAACTCATACTGCCGTACGCCTGTGATCTGATACAATGTAGACTATTTTATACATGCATTTATAAAAAGGATGATTTTTAAAGTTTGGTATTGTAAACCTGATTATTTAATTTATATAAATTAAGTAATTTTTTAAGAAAATCTAACAAAAGAACTCATTTTAGAATTAATTGTCGGCAATCTTATTGAATAAAAAATAAATAAATACATTTTTAATCTAATAAGTTAAACATTTATTATTTATAAATGATTTCTTTTATATAACACAAACGCAAACAGCTAAACTTTAAAAATATCTTAAGCAATTTTCCGTTTATTTAGATGAATAAACATTAAATCATTAATTTATTTTTGTAAAATAAAAAGAAAAAAATAAATAAATTTGAACATGAAAAGAATAAGTGAATAAGAATAAGAAAAATGGCTGTCAATCATCTGTTGGCATTTGTTTATTGGAATGTGTATCTTAAGTACCTATGAAAGTTTTGAAACATTTTATTTCTGTACACTATATGTAAGCGAAAGTATTTGGGAATTAAAACATGTATTAAATAGAAGTAGAAAATTATACTAAAGGTACGCCTATATTCTAAATAAGCAGAATGTACATTCTTATTGATATAACAGTCCTTGCAGCTTGTAATATATCTTTGAAATTCTCAACAAAACTATCAAATTATATATATGTTAACAATAACATCAATAATTCCAGTTGTAGTTGGAGCCCTTGGATTGGAAAACTTTCTATGCCTTAAAGAAATACCAAGAATCGTGCCCACAAGTACAATTCATACATTACGAAGAGCTTTATCTATTTATGATCAGTGGAAAATGTCATGAAGAATTTCTAAGCTTAGGTCTCTGGTTGGTGCTGTGGATTCCGAGATGAAATCCGGTCTCAAATGAATGACAAACGCAGGAATGAAATAAAGCAAATAAATGTATTTCCGTAATAATACAATTGGTAATACGGTTAGTAGATCCTGAAATGCAGTTAGTCGTAATAATATATATCGCAACTGTGACACCTATAAAGCGGTTACCTCACCCTCTCACTCTCTCACTGTCTAACTCCCAGGTATTCACCGGCAGCAGTACAAGTACACACTGGGCGATTCCACATGTACACAAACGTGTGGACTCCTTAAGAGTTGGGGTCCGGAAAGAAATGTGTATACAACAGAAACCCAAGGAAAAAAATAATAATAATGTCTGTTGGTGTTCAATGATGGTAATCAGATCACTGTTGACGATATCTGCTCAAGTCGTTCGGGCTTCTTTAATACACACAGCCAACCTGTGATTTAAAGAGCAACTATACTGACTGGACATCAGTAATTGTCTCTAGAAAAGATCGCCTAATATGGTGTGTCAGTAGCTGAACAGTAACAGTAATCTCAAACTCTTTATTTCTATAACTTTGATTTCAGGCTAACGCAAACTTTCATGACTTTCATTTACCAAGTGTAATTCCCTGGACTTCGAGATATTGTTTTAAAAGTGTCGCACGTTGAGTTCAATTCCTTAGTCCGATAATATACCGAAATCACCATCTTATCTCGGATAGAGCTGTTAATCATCACTTTACAATGTTGATAGAGTTCATCGTTGTGAGGTGGGTATTTATTCATCCCCTTGCAGTTGCAGGCATTTTTCCACTGATGAGTGGTAGTAAGCCTATGGCTTCTCAATCGCAATTTCCATGGATCACCTTTACAACGACAATGTACCATGCTACATCCCAATAGTTGAATCACTATCATTTCCGGTGTATTCAAACGTAACGAGCGAGCTTCATAAACATTTTTTGAATCCACAAACTACTTTGTAAAACAGATTCTAAGGTGGATACTTCCATACACACTGCATACTTAACCATTTGGCTTGCATTCTTCCTCTATTCTGGGGAGGTCTTGGCCACTGCGCCAAATAAGCAAAAGGTTGTATTGTCGCTTCTTTCTGTAGGGGGGGGGTCTCTTATCTGACGGACTTGAGGCGATCATAATAAAGTCTTCTTCTTTTCTTTCTTTTAATAGCCGGCTGTACATCATTTTCTATCAATATTTTAAGAATTATCCTCTACCTTGATTCGATCGCGAATCATCTATTGCGTGAACTTTAGCATAAAATAACATTGAAAATATCCACCATGGTGTGTTTCGTAGCAAGGTTTCATGTTTAAAATACTTAACACGATCTATGCGCTCATATATATGTAAATATTAATAAGTTTTCTTGAAAATTATTTTTGTTGCTTTGGTTTGTTCGGAGGTGAAATGAGAACTTCAATAAAATAGATTTTAAACTCATCTATTTTATTATACAAGTCGACGTGTACATCATCCAACTAACCAGTGGGGTTGCTATCCCACGCCACTGCGGAGCAGTTTCCATCCACGAAAATAACACGGCTACATTCATCGATGTGTAAGTACTTAACTCCTCACTTTCTATTTCTCTAAGATTCCCAATTTCAGCTGAGCCTGTCAAAATCGACATCCCTATTTTGTCTACCATCTGATCTTAACGTCAGCCTCTGAAGGACTGAGCCTAAATACACTGCCACTAAAAATAATAGTCTGAAACTCTTATTTAACATTCCTTACCTAACCATAAAAAATCATTAATAAATTTTATTTCAACTACATTATATTTAACACTTGATGCCAAGGGTCAATCGTTATGTGTCCTCTTCAGCGTCGCAGACTTCACCTCTGCTAAATCCTTTTTAATCCATATTACGTACATCATTTTCTATCAATATTTTAAGAATTACCCTCTACCTGGCTTCGATCTCGAATCATGCATTGTATGAACGTTAGCATAAAATGACATCGAAAATATCCACCATGTTATGTTTCGTAGCTAGGTTTCATGTTTAAAATACTTAAGCCCGATCTACGCGCTCATATTGATATAAATATTAATAACCAGTAGGTACACATAAAATATTTTGTATACAATTTAGTTAAAGAATATTGAACGACAATACGTCAAACAAATGACAAGATGGTATATCTATGTCAAATCAGTAAACTTTTCACACGAAGCTAAGATTAAATATTCAATTATGTGTCGAAATCCAAGACAAAAATCAAAACTATTTCTTTAAATTGAGGTGTACTGAATTGTTTACTTGAAGAGTTAGATTTAATTTCGGTAATGGCAAGAACCAAAATGGGGAGCCATTATTTTTTGATTTTTTTCACTTGCCATTCAGATCTCAAATATTGTCCTCGACTCTTAAAGCTATTTTCATAAATTACCAAAACCTAAAAACGACAATAGAAACGAAAGGCACATGAGAAAATGTAATCCATTTCTCCCACTAGAGAGTTAAGTAAATATTATAACGGATTTTGAGAAAAGACTTTTAGCTGTTTGTTTTAATAATCCGCTTCTAGTCTCCAAGACTTGCGTTTCTAATTTTCTGATATTTTTTTTTTTGGAACTTATCTATTTCCAAAAATCTTTTATCTTAATTAACAACAGAATGAAAACAAAGCCTGTCGGGATACCATTTAGCGTTTAGAAATGAAAAAGTTTTAAAGATTGGCGATGATAGATATCTTGCCTGTTGTTTACGACATCAACGTGGTAACTCTTTTCAAGTCTAAAGATATACCCGGGGAGAAAATTCCCAGGTCGAACAATAGCAAGAAAGAATATTTCTTGAAAAGTATTTTTGTTGCTATGCCATTTTTTTTAATTGAACAGAAGGGAATTACTATAATCTGGAATTAAATTTAGAATAGAATTAACACTCTTCACTGCTATAATGACAGAACTTCAGCCATTTTACACTTAAGCATTATACATGTGTCTATCGTGCTTAACCCTCTCCAGAAGAAAAACAAAACAAAAAAAAAACTGTCACCACTTGACATGATCTAAATTTGCAACAGTCAGATGAGAAAAAATGGTGTATAGCTGCCATGTCTAGGCTGGGATTTGATAAAGTTGGACAGCGTCTACGCGATCTTGTGTGCGATAAGTTATTTATCATTCTACAAGTCCATTTCCACAGACGTAACTTCACAAGCCTCATACTAGTCTATCGCTAATTCTCTCCCCACCACGCATTTTCGGCATATGACAGTGTGATCGTATATATATATATATATATATATATATATATATATATATATATATATATATATATATATATATATATATATACGTATGTCTGTCTTGTACGTCAGTGACCTTATAGTTTTGTGGAGATTTTCAAAGATATATTACAAGCTGCAAGGACTGTTATATCAATAAGAATGCAAATTCTGCTTATTTAGAATATAGGCGTACCTTTAGTATAATTTTCTACTGTTATTTAATACATGTTTTAATTCCCAAATACTTTTGCTTATGCATAGAGTACAGAAATAATATGTGTCGTATACACATTCCAACAGACAAATACCAAAAGATGATTGACAGCCATCTTCCTTATTCTTATTCACTTATTCTTTTCATGTTCAATTTTATTTATTTTTTCTTTTTATTTTACAAAAATAAATTAATGATTTAATGTTTATTTATTTAAATAAACGGAAAATTGCTTAAGATATTTTTAAAGTTTAGCTGTTTGCGTTTGCGTTATATAAAATAAATCATTTATAAATAATAAATGTTTAACTTATTAGATTAAAAATATATTTATTTATTATTTATTCAATAAGATTTCCGTCAATTAATTTTAAAATGAGTTCTTTTGTTAGATTTTCTTAGAAAATTACTTAATTTATATAAATTATATAATCAAGTTTACAATACCAAATTATAAAGTGACATATGTCTTCTTTTACGTGCAAAGTCTTAAATGATCATGGCTCTCTACATATTCATGTCCTTTGTAACTCTTAATAAATTGTGTCTTTTTGTTATCTCTTCTAAACATTGTTCCACCATCCATTTGCTCAAGCTCAGTTAGTAGGTTAAGATTTTCTCTCTCCCTCTTGCTTCCAATCAGTTTTGTGTGTATCGAGTTTTCCAAGCGCTCTTTCCTCACTATTTGCCCTATAAATTTAAAATCTCTTCGTCAAACAAGAAAATAAGTTCCCTTCTTCTTTCCATTTTCTCTAAAACTTTGTCGTTGCTCACACGTTCGATCCATGGTATCCTTAGCATCCTTCTGTAGAAACATATTTTTGTGGATTCAAGTCTATCTTTCATTTTTGAGGAGATTGTCCAGCATTAACTGCACTATAGGAGGACCGATATTGCATGACAGCTCAGAATTATTCTATTTTCTTCTAACGAAATTGTTCTGCTTCTTGATACTCTGCTTAGCTTTTGGAAGGCACCTTTGGCTATCGCAATGCGCCTTCGGATTTCAGTGCCCTTCCTTTTGTTCACTGTTAAAAAACTTCCCAGATTTTTTTTGTTATATTGGTATCTCCAATTTATCATTTGTATGTTGGACTGTTCATTTTGCTAACAACTATACATTTTCTCTCCAGGTCATTAATGTTTCGTCGTTTCTTCCCACTAACTTCGCCTTGAAGATTCCTTTCCGTATCTACTATCAACACTGTGACATCTTCATATCTTATTTTGTTAATATTCAGTAATGAATGCTGGTAAAATTTCTAATTATTTCATAATCACTTCACTGTGTAGTGTGATAAGTTCGGTGAGAAGTGATATCTTCGTGTAACACCCATTTCTATTTTTGTATATATGCTGACATAATTTTCCATACAAATGCTTATATACCTGTTATTCATCATGACGGTCGTCTTTGAGTATAGAATCCAGAAGTTAGCAGTGAATATTTCGAAGACAGTAGGAAAGCGTTGTTCAGGCTAGCAGTGGATATTTCGATAAAAGTAGCAGAGCATAGTTCGTCCTTCTGGTTCTCTTCGCCTGACAAGCTGGACTGGACATTCGGGTAGAGTGAACAAAAATGGCCGCCTTTATACACGACGGATTGAATGTTCTACGTCTTCTGATTGGTTAACCATCTATTGGTGGACTATAAAGTGAGTGAAGGCATTTTGATTGGCGCACTAGTTACATAGTATACACAAAAAACTGCAGCAACACACGTGCTTTTAAAGTTAACAGTCTACACAAACCTCTGTCGCAGACAGAGAGGCAATCAATTAGACTGAATCTCTATCTATAAAAGGCAGGATGTGTGCGTGTGTGTGTGTGTGTGTGTGTGTGTGTGTGTGTGTGTGTGTGTGTGTGTGTGTGTGTGTGTGTGTGTGTATAACGAATGCACGGCCGCAATTTACATGCACATGCTCCAAGTTAGCGGAAAGGCCAAGACCGACTTTGCATTTCCCAACTCTCATTGATAGTGGAAATAATCGATATTTTCAGGCTTCTATGGCAGTTTTCATATAGTTTGCGGCCATTTTCTACTGGGCAGAGTGAGAGCCAATAGCTGGCTGCCACGAATAAGCAGGAAGATTCTATTGGCCAGCGTGAGAGCCAACAGCTGACTGACACGAATATTAACTAGCATGCTAGCATGCAAAAAAATCGATAGCTGCATTCGTCACAAGTGGGAAAAATTTAAATCTGCATGGCACTTTACTCCAATTGGCTCATTCGCTTGCTTAAACTCAACGTTGATTCTGATTCCGCAGAATTGGGTTGGGTGTGAAAAAGTATTTGTTGTTAACAATCTTTTTTCATTCGGTTTTTCCAGTTACGAATCCTTTTTTAAGCTGATCGTTTTGTTTTCATTTTGTTTAGTTCTTTTTTCGTAACAGATTTAATGTTTACTATAGAGCTTAGAAAAAATTTGCAGTGTGAGATAGGCAAGAAGTAAGGCATATAGCAACATCAGCACGGCAAAGGGCACTCTTTTAAAGGCAAGGAAGGGTAAAAATATTTAATGTCAAGTGATAGCGATTGTTGTATGAGTCGTACGATTCTTGAATCAAGCACGAGCAACGCCGGGCCATGCTGCTAGTCTGAAATAAGACACTGGAAATAAGGCAAATACATTCTTCTCCACCTTAGGCTTGACAATCCCTACTGTAGACTGTACTATAATAATAATGTAATATTTGAAGCAAGAAATTAAATGTTAATTTTAAACCGCTGCAATTATATAATTTTTAAGTTTGATTATTTTTTAACGATCTACGGTGACAAATAGAATTATTTTTCAATTTAAAAATAAAAATCATTTTGCAGAATTTTTTTTGGCGTGTTACTGAATCAGTATATAAAAGCGCACACAGAAATGTACATACACACAAAATTTGAATTAAATTGAAATAGATATCTGTGCAGCCAAATCCCTTTCTCTCTAGCGACAACAGCGCCTGATCAACATGAAAGTAGATAATCAGATCGTTTCAAGTTTATTTTATAAACCTTGTATATAAGAATGAATATATATGCAATAAATGTGTGCTGGAAAAAGTTTTGTTTAAATTTCCGACAGCAAAATCTGTATTGACGCATGACACATTGGGAAGGTACCGTACCTTGAATGACTGCTGGGCCTCAGACATGCACCTGACCTCAATTGGATCTCGTACATACGATTCATTGATAAAAATGCAGGTAAAATGATCGACTCCCCTGTACCACTCTAGTAAGTAACTGACTTCTCATGCTATACTCCAGTTTACAAGAGACAGATCAGTCCGAAAATGGGTGGGAGCTGCCCAGTGTTCCCTTTCCAGCGCTGAGATCAAATGCTTTATAGAGTTCTTGTGGGTGATGAATTATTATCCACCATCGAAACTCTCCCCCACAGTCGGGATGTAGTAAGCCTTTCGGAAACTGTCCGAACCAACTACATTTCTTGATTCTGCCAATTCAAACCTTCACGGCAAGGACCTACCATACCACTTACATAGTAGCAAATCAGCCTCTGTATTCCATCGACACGAACTGCTTCTTCCCGCGAATCACTGCTCCGTGTGACCGATTCCCAAGAGGACGTTTCCCCGATCACTACATTCTGAGTCTGTACAAGCCAAGGCCAACCGTTATGTTCCACTCCTATCCGCACAAATTGTCTCCTAACGTATCAATCTATCTCGAGTGGCTCTGAGCCTTGTAAAGGTTGAACCTAACTAAAAAAAATATGGAAAAATTGAAAAAGGAGAGAATCAATAAAATATATCTACATATAAAGAAAATAATTGAATCCGTAAAAGAATAAACAAAATATGTTTTCCATTTAGTAAAACAGCCTCCAAAGGGAACTAGATTTTGTAGTTTTCCGAAAACACACACACACAAAAAAACTTATATTCTAATGAGTTTTAATATCTCTGCAATAAATTGCCTTTTTGAGAAATAATAAGCGCTTCTAAATTTAAAAATTGTGATGATTTCATCAATGAATGGAAATATATAAATATGAAAAATAAACTAATGTATAGATTATATACTAAATATTTAGATGCGATGATGTCAGTTGAATGTTTCCATTTTCTAAGGCACTAACTGATAAGATTAACCGTTCAACAAAATCCTATCGATTCTCTTCAAATCGATATTTTCCCATTCATTAATAGATTTAAAAAAATAGCTTACCCAGGTGTTCTCTGTGGTGCATGCGAATACATCATTTTAGAATTCTTAGACTCAAGGGCATTTCAAAATGGCTAACCTGAAGATACATTCTTTTGTTATATAGCGAAAATATTTAGCCACAGAAATACACGGTTATTCAAAAATCATGAACATGACACATTGGTTCATTTATCTAGCATCGTCATTGAATGAGTCAGTGACCATTTGAAAGAGGAGTTGCTAAATTTTGAATGGCTTCTGAAGGGGCGCTGTAGTCACGTCGTATTTCCGGCAAGGTTCAGTTATTTCTTTAATCCTGGAAAGGAGAGACCTCAGCAAAAGGCGTTTTCGAGTTCACGAAAACAAATACGTTTAAGTACAGTGTGTTTTTCGAAGGAACTTCGACATTAATCCGACCTCTACTAAGAATATTTGACGGTGCCTTAAACAGTTTCAAGGGAGTGGGTGTCTGTGTAAAGAAAAAAGTCCAGGACGACCACATGTTTCAGAGGAATAAGTAGCGATAATCCGTGCTAGGTTTGAGGAGAGTCCACAAAGCAAGCTACCTTTGAGCTTCCGAACTCTCAATCCACTATCTGGCGTCTGCTATGAAGATCTCAAAATTTGAAACCTTACAGACTATGCCTGGTTCTTGCACTTACCAAGACCTTGGTCTTTGTTCTTGGCCTCCGAGATGCTTAGTCTTCACCGTGTGTGACTATTTCTTGTGCCGGATATGTAAAAGATCACATTTATATCCCATGCTACCCACTAACCTCGACGACGTCAAACATCGAATAACAACAGCGATTAACTCAATGGAGCATGATATGCTGATACGCATCTGGGAGAAATTTTCTTCTCATTGATGTTGCCCTTGCTGCAGGTGGTGGCCACATTGAACACTTGTAAGACAGGAAATAAAAGTTAATTGTTAGTAGAATACTTGTGATGTGGCTTGAGTTTTTATTGATTTTCCTTATTAAAATATTGAGTAATGAAATTGGTTCATTCTTTTTTAATAACCCTGTACATTCGCGCGATAATAATTTAGCAGATTTTGGAAAAAATAGATGAAATCTTTCATGGGATTCATAGTGGTTTATTATTAAACATTAGGTAAGTTACAAAGGAGAAAATTGTTTCAAAGTGTACTATAGCAAATTTATCTTGTGTCATACAATATATTTTACAAGTCTGAAAATCTTACAATATGAGACAAGTAGACAAGTAAAATAAACACCTATAAAATTATATATATATATATATATGTCTGTTAGTTTGATGATTACGGTAGCGTGAAACTAGCGTAGGCGTTTCAACTATTTTTCTTGAGTAGTCGCCCTCTATAGCGTATTTGCTCTGTGTTGCATAATAAACGAGAGAGAAATGTTATTTATAAATATGTAGGTAGGATTTTTGTTCTCAGGTAATTTTTCTTTTGGTGGGATGGGATTATTTATTGGTATTACTTTTGATTTGGTTTTGGTCCCTTGACAGGCTTTCTGATGGTTTTACTAATATGTTGCTTTGCACTTCTAAGCTAGTTTAGAATAACCAAAGCGGAGGTTGGAAATGAAATGGTAATCTTTATGACATCAACAAAATACAATACTCGCCAGTGTCGTGAAGTAGGTAAACCACTGCTAGTGGGGGACTACTTAGCATATTACTCCCAGTTAGTATAGTGTCCAACGTATTCATGAGGGCTGAGACATACACTTTAATGTTCATAGGTACGTTATATAACAGTATATATATATATATATATATATATATATATATATATATATATATATATATATATATATATATATATATGTATACAGGTTGTAATCTGTTGGTATATAATCCAAATACAAGTGAATCCTATTAACAGAATATGGAATACAAAATGTTAAATATTAAAACTGATTCACACATAGAGCTCAATGTTTTTTTCTTAATAAACAGAACAATATATTTCATACAACCGGATTTAAGATAACATTATGTAAATGATCATTTTCATCTTGTAAAATTAAATTGACATGATTTTTCAAACAGTCAATGGATGATAAATTTATCATTCATTAACTGTTTGAAAAATCCTCTCAATTTAGTTTTACACGGTGAAAATGATCATTTACATATTCCGATCGTATGAAATAAACACACACACACACACACACACACACACACACACATATATATATATATATATATATATATATATATATATATATAAAATTTTCCAGTATATATTGTAATTCTATATATGTAGAAAAATATAAAATTACAATTTTAAAGCTAATTTGAGATTTTCGAAATAATAATTTTTTCCTTTCATTTCTCCGCAGTAGGTTGCCATTTCTGTCTGCGGTAGACCAGTTGCCATCCAAGGCTATAAAACCCGGTCTGTCCTCCTATTTTACCCATAGCTGGGGGGAGAAGAGGATTCATATCTTCCCCATGGACATTCTGACGTAAGTGAATGTAATGGATTCGACTGGAATTCGAACTCGGCTCTCCGATTCCTCAATCCACCGTGCCGCCATACAATTACTTCATTATTTTGACTTACTTCATTACAGTGCGGCAAAATAAAACGTAGAATAAACTTAACTGTAATATAATAACATCTCTAAGAGTTACTTGTTTCATTAAGGTTTACTGCTGAAAAACGTTTATTTTATTGTTATGGAGGGTTACACTTGAGATGGAAGATGAGATGCGCAGTAACATCAAGTAAAATTAAGAAACTAAATCATTCGTATCTAATGCGTACATTTCGAGGAACAGATAACTCGTTTGTTCTAGATTAGTGAGGGGTTTATTATATCGTATTAAGGCTTGAAATTCGAATAGAGAAAAAAATTAAGTCTGCCATTAATCTACTTGATTTATATTGTGAGGTGTTTTAATCAATGTGTTTTAGCTTGCTCAGATCATTTTCCTCGTCTCTATTTCATTTTGCAATGTATAAATCTTACCTTAGGTGGCAGCCTTCTTTTAACTTCATTACAAGTCACATCCCTGCTCTACGTATATCTGGATTGTTATTCCCTGATAGGAACACTGAGCCGCTGAACATATCTTAACGACAGTGAAACTCCCAATCATCCAATTTTATGCTCATTATTTTTAAAAAGCCAAATCGATGTTGTTCACTCCAGATTAATGCTTCTCGGAAGGTTCCTGTATCTACGCTTAAATTAGTGATCGAGTTATGAGAGCACAACATATACGGATTACTTCAATCTTCTTAAACTTCGATTCTGATAACTTTCTGTTGTTTTCATTTCATTTCATAAATTTTTGTGACACTCTTTCCCTTTAGATATGATCTCCCATCCCTGATTTTTAATTTTATCCATTAAAGCTCTCTGGTCTTTATGACTTTCCTTTTTTTTATACCTCTGTATTCACTGCAATGGATTCATTAGATAGAGTGTAAGCACAGTTATTTCTGGAGCATTTACTCCATAGGAGGTTTTATTTAGCGACGTTTCTTTTTTCATATATGTTATTTTATAGTGTGTCTTTAGGAAGTTCTTTAAATAGGTACATATGTTGTTTATTGCTATTTATGTGTCCTTTATTAACAAACATACAATCAATACTGAAGACCCAGTGTTGATGGAAAACAGAAAAAATGCTGGAATTACTAGACACCGTAGAAAAGGAAAACGGAAATAAAAGAATAGCCAACAATTGTGTGATGGCAGACTCTATAGTTCTCTGCGAATGGAGCAGCCTAAGATGTGAGCTAAAATTGGCAATTTCAAAATTAAGAAAATACTGAAATGTGAATGTCTGGTTAGTCAACAGACAACAGAATATATGATACCAAAACAAATAGACGCATTGCAAAAGTAAACGGATGTCTTGCAAAAGCTAAACAATGTATTGAAAAACAAATATTCCGTTCATTATTTACATTATTCGGACTATTGTCCTCAACTTTGTCGCCATATTTATTACAAAGTTTCGGCCGTTGTACGCTCCGGCATTCTTCGGGCGGTTGGAATGTCCAACTGAACATCTTTACATCGCTCATGTGAGGGCACATGGTACAGTGGATAAAGGCGTCGTTTATAGCCAGTGACAGGATCCAAAAAGTATGAGTTCAATACCCGGTTAAGCTAGTGGAAAACGTTCAGAAGGAAAATAATAGGAAATAACGCATAATATATAAATACTTTTTTAAAGAATCCATATTACGACTAAAAACGTTTGCGGTTCCTCTCTTTTTATTATACACACTTTTCTCTCGTTGGAATTATAATAACCTCATCTGTTTATATATATATATATATATATATATATATATATATATATATATATAAACGTATCCGTTATATATATATATATATATATATAACCTCATCCATCTATATATATATATATATATATATATATATATATATAACCCTATCCGTTTATATATATATATATATATATATGTGTGTGTGTGTGTGTGTGTGTGTGTGTGTGTAGAGAGAGAAACAGACAGATAGATAGATAGATATTACAGGCCTTTAAATGTTTGCTTTAAATTTGAACAAGTTTTTAACGCGCACCATATACTTCGATTAATTTTCTGTGATTTTTTGATGTCTTTCATTTGATTTTCTTGCTGCTGATTAACACAGAAAGATAATATCGACCCAACCATTATTTTGTTAAGCGCATAGATTAAAACAATTTTCTGATGCATATATCTAGTAGTTTAAGTATTTTATCTTTGAAATAGGCCAAATGACAACCCATTTTTTATGTTGTTTTCAAAGAAATTACGAATTCTGAAAGCTTCTATGAATGATTAACTCATCTGAGAATCACAGGAAAAAAAAACGAATAATCTTATTTTTACATTTTAAATGTAAAAGTCGAAAAAGTATTTGTCTAAAAATGTGAATCTGTATTTGACGGATGAAGATCATTTTTTGGTTCTTGTTTTCAGAACAAATTATCATTTGGAGACTTTATTACGACTGTGTAGAATATGCCAGACGATTCCGCTTTGCGTGCGAAAAATTATTTCAAATATTAATGGCTACAATAAACTTTTTCTCCTCATTTTTGCATTCGCGACGTTTTGATTTATAGCGTCATCAGGAAGAGGATAATAGGAATGCAATTTCTGTTCGTTTGTTATGTTAAAAAGAATAAAACGTTACAAAGACATACCCTAGATATTTCTAGCCTAAAACAAATAACATCGTCGAGTTAGAATATGAATGTCACATCTGAGAGAAAGCGACGCCATGTTTTCTTATCTGTCTCAAGATGTTTCTTCTTTTGCAAACACTTATCAATTCCTCTAGTATAAAAAAACAACATGAGATTTAATTAAAACAAATTGCACCATATTCCTTCAGGACGTGGGAGACATTTGTTCTGTTTAATTTCTTATCCGTTGTAACTTTTAGCAATGTTTGTCTTTCGACTATCCTTCTCATCCACCATAATGCCATTTAGTTACACAAGCTCTTTAGGTAGGTTACTCGGTCTTTTTCCCTGTTTCTCTTGCCGTCAAAATTTCCAACGAGTTTCACATTTTATAAGCAATATTTTCACAACTGAATACCAGCTGTTACTTTCTGACGGTAATTTAAAAAAAAAAACCTTCTCGATGTTTTGTCGATGGATTTCGTAGCATCTTTCTGTAGAACCACAACTTCTTTGCCTCAGTTTTTCTCTTCAAAGAAAATTATCCAGCACTCATTGACATGCAAGGGAATTGATATTGCATTGCAGGTTATCACCCACTTATTTACTTGTAACGGAATATTTGTCTATATTTCTGAGATGAGGTATTATGTACATTATTTACATTATTCGAACTATTGTGCTCATCTTTGTCGCCATATTTATTACAGTGTTTCGTCCGTTGTATGCTCCGGCCTTCTTCAGGTGGTTGGAATGTCGAACTGAACCCTTTATTTCACTCACTGGGGCAGACTAGTTCCACGTGCCATGTTTAATGGAGGTCAGTTATATGTTATCTCCTATATTAATATATATATATATATGTATGTGTGTGTGTGTGTGTGTGTGTGTGTGTGTGTGTGTGTGTGTGTGTGTGTGTGTGTGTGTGTGTATACTCCTATTTGAGTAGATGCGTCATTTATTTAATAAACAGTATATTTATTTACTTTCTACCCGCTGGGCAGAATATTAGGGAAATCTCATTAAAGTAAAATAAGCTCATTTTTCAGGATTTGAACCCGTGTCCATTTATACATATGGAAATAAATCCCTACATAATACGTACCTTAACGATCAATCTAATTCTGAAACGATTCTTTTAACGAAATCTTTCTCGTATATATATATATATATATATATATATATATATATATATATATATATATATATATATATATATATTGGAGGCCATCTACATTAAAACTCTGCAACCCACACTGAAGAAAAAATACATTTCAAATCAGTCACAACAAGTTGAAATGCCTCTAAACACATTGTTTTGTTGATAACATTCCTTTCACTCTCGTGGTCATGTACAACGTCACAGAACTGCATTACAAATTTACGAGATGTGTCTGCTATTCCGCGACCGTTATAGTCGTATAGCAAACTTCTATATAAACATAACAGGATGTCATATTTGATGGTGAATATCTCTGTTGTAATGACCATATAACAACTTTGATAATGGGACATGTGAGCCGACATCTTAGATCGAGGAAAAGTATAATAAACATATCTCCAAATGTTGGACAGTTTTGTCTTTCCCCCACAAATAAAGCCACTACACGAAGCTAAAAAAAGGTCATGATCAAACATAATATATATTCGCTGTCTGTTGTTTATAACAATATATGTTTGTATATACACACATGTATATATATATATATATATATATATATATATATATATATATATATATATATATATATATATATGGATACAATTATTTTTTAGATATTTATAAATGGAAAATGTTTGTTTTAAATCCGACAATTATTTTTTAAGATATTTGCCGTTAATGTTTATTATAAACAATCATTGTTATAAATTATAATAAAAAGAACGTAAATGTTTGTTTATAATAAACAGTATTAACTACATTTACTGGCCTGAATGTAAATGCCGTTAATACTGTTTATTGTAAACAGAGCATTTATTAAATATATATATATATAATAAAAGAATATAGAAACATAAAAATAATGTCTTAAAAAAATAATTGTCGGAAATTGTCCATTTCATAATGTGTGACGTCATTTGTTTACATTTGTATACGCCTCGAGCAGGTTGGAATGAACCGATTACAGTGGATAAAGCTGTTGGTTAAATCCAGCGACAGAACCCAAAGAGTGTGAGTTCAATACCCGGTTAAGGCAGTGGAGAACTTTCAGAGGGAAATTAACAGTAGATAACTGACATCAATCAAACGTGGAACTAGAACAGTCTACCCAAGTGAGGGAAATAAAAGGTTCAGTTCGACATTCCGACCACCTGAAGAAGGCCGGAGCGTACAACGGCCGAAACGTTGTGATAAATATGGCGACAAAGATGAGCACAATAGTCCAAATAAATGTACATAATACCTCATCTCAATATATATATGAGTAAATACAATAAATGCGTGTTGCAAGGATATTTTAAATTCATATAGTTAAAGTTGTTGATGCCCGATGTATTCAGATACATAAACTAACTGTCCACATTAAGTTCATCTATTTTTAATAGTATTAATCGTATCTGGAAAGGAAATGTTTCATAATCTTGAACATGCATTTCTCCCGGAATAATCTTAAGTCCGTTTGCTATCATTATATTATCCCCTAAATAAACTACCTTACCATTAAAATTGCTTTCTTTAATTATGAATATGCTGAAGATCCAAAACTGAGGCCCCTGATCGCCCGCATATTTGCTTCCTGCTTCGAACATTTCCACCTTCATAGCTATTCTCTATCGTCCACATGACGAGGCAACAAAATATCCGAGACGATTGATAAATATCCTCTCTGTGTAACGTTCAGCTCGCATTCATGGTTGTGGTGACTTTAATATTCACTAAAATATGCGCTTATTCCAATCGAACGAAATCGATAAATCTACAAAACTAATACATATCTTCTTCTTTTTTCTGTCGTGTTCCCGACAGAAAAAATATCATGTCAATCTCTTATATTTCTTCCTCACAAACCCGCCCTGAAGAATACCCCAATTAAGTATTATCCTTACCACTGGACACTTCAGACCAATTACTTGTCTGTGTTAAATTCGTTGCCAAACCAAAGCATCCCCTGATTTTCCGTTTCATACAACGATTATGGAACGGAATATCAAGTTGATATGTTTATATTGCATTGTAATTTAAGTTCAATCTAATCCCAATCTCTATGACAAAAAGTAGATTTGATTGTATTTTTGGTTGTCTGCAAGATTACGAGGACAGAGAAGAACATCAAAAATGGAAAAGGCAATGCAACGTCTGTCCGTTGGAAGTTCACGCATATGAAAATGATATAGAATAGCAATAAAAGTGAGGAAATTGGTCCGTTCTATCGATATATTGCCAGGAACAACAGGTTATGTCCATTGATCAAACTCCTTTCAATGCACTGTAAATGCATAATTAGATTTGGTCATCATCAATCAAACTATATTATCGATATTTATTTCGACCCAAATGTTCTTGGGAAATGGGCACATAATTCTGGGTTACATTTTCCCCATCCCATCACTTTTTCTCAGTACAGATAATTTCCATACATCACAGGAAAAAAAAGTTTCTTTAAAAATAATACTATAAAAAAACAGTGAATAACCACACCTACAAAAAGTTCATCAATAGATCAATATGTTTGTACTGTCGTGGAGGCCATAATAGGTATATATATATATATATATATATATATATATATATATATATATATATATATATATGATTTTTTTTGAAAATTTAATATTATATCATTAACTTTACAGATCTACTTTTTGTATGAATCATTCATTTTAATATAAATTGAACTGCACCACATATTTGATTTAAAAGAACTCATCCGACGTTCAGATTTTCGGGATAACAACTGAATCATTACTCTATATATTTAACAATTTATTTCATACCATATTGACTGATAAACTCCTACAACAAAATTCTCAGATTGACATAATATTAAAAAACGCACTCTCTTAAATTTCCCCCACAAAAATTCAACTTTAGCGTTGCGACTGCACGCTACAAAAGATTCTATCCTTTATCAATAACACATCTCAGAAAAAAAACATTTCGATTCGCAATATATTTTTTGTCTGGGATCCTACCTGAATTTTATTAAAAATAAAATAATTTCCATGCCTGAAGATGACTGAATATACAGTCGATAGACCTTATACAGCTTATAAGTTTTAAAAACAAGGATCATAAAATTCATCGATTGATTTGTAGGTTGATTCACCTTTAAAAATTTGTTAGCGAAGGGTTTTCACCATTTTATATCATTAACTTTTCTAATCTATTTTTGTATGAATGATTAATTGTAATATAAATTGAACTCCACCACATATTTGATTTAATATATATATATATATATATATATATATATATATATATATATATATATATATATATATCAAATAAAAATCGTATAAAAAAAAACGAAAACGACAAAATGAAGACAATTCTTTAATTTTGAAGGCAGGTAGAATCCTTATCGAAAAATAATGAAACACGTATGATAGTTTGCCAGACATTCGATGAAAAAACATCTTCCATCTTGAGAAAAACAAAAAACAAAAAAACAAAACAAGGAGAATTTCAAAAGCTTGAATCCTTGAAGGTAGAATCCTTATCGAAAACTAATTAAACATGAAGGAAAATTTGTCAGAAACTTTCATGAAAAAATGTTTTCCAACTTTAGTAAAAGAAAAGCAAAGAAAAAATGAAGAGAAATTTCAAAAGATTGAATCCTTAAAGGTAGAATCCTTATTGAAAAATAATTAAACACGAAGGAAAATTTGTCGGAAAGTTTCATGAAAAAATGTTTTCCAACTTTCGTAAAAGAAGAACAAAGAAAAAATGATGAGGAATTACAAAAGCTTGAATCCTTGAAGATAGAATCCTTATTGAAGAATAATTAAACACGAAGGAAAATTTGTCAGAATGTTTGATGAAAAATGTTTTCCAACTTTACAAAAAGAAAGACAAATACAAAAGAAGTGGAATTTCATATGCTAGAATCCTTGAAGTTAGAATCCTTATTGAAAAATAATTAAACACAAAGGTAGTTTTGTGAGAATATTGTTGAAACCTTTTTCCCCAATTTTAGAAAAAGAAAGCAAAGTAAAGATGAAGAGAAAAAGTGTCGACACAGTCGCGTTAAATGCCCCAGGTGTCGTTTCAGCATAAAATAGTAGCAAAGAGACAGTAAAACTGACAAAGCTAAAATGAAAATCAAATGACGAATTCCCTAAGGCAGTGACCAGTCAACATAAAATGACCGACAGAAATGTGTCAATATCCGAATCGATATCTGAAATATAATCGTGAAAAAAAAAAGAAAAAAAAAAAAGAGTACAGTCCGGTTAGGAATAGCGGACATTAATAGAAATCAGCAAGTAATAATCATGCCATCACAGACATTGTCACACACATACACACGCTCACATTCGCCTATGCATTGCTGCCATATATGGTCTGGAGCCCCTTCTAATTGTCTCAAGGTCCTTGATCAAATCCAAAGACGGATATGCAATGTAATTGGCCCTGATCTGGCATCTCGTCTGCAGTCGCACTCTCACAGACGTGCCATTGCCTACCTCTGTCTTTTTTTACAAATACGTTCAGGATAACTGCCCCGATGAACGGCTTTCGCTGGTTCCAAGACTTCATGAATTTAAGCGTTCAACTAGACTGCCATCTCGCTCTCACCCTTTCACAGTCGAAACTGTTAAATATAGCCGTCTCTTCTACTCCAATATCTTCATGCCTCGCACTTCTCGCCCGTGGAACTCCCTCCCTTCTTCCTGTTTCCTTGATAGCTATAATCTCCAACTATTCAAATGTAATGTCAATCGACATCTCCAGATGCCCTGATCTATCCCCTATCCTTCCCTTCTTCCTTTCCTCCATCACTCTGCTTTGCTCTCGCTCCAACTCTGAAACCTTTTGCGTGCTAGTGGCTTCCCGCCTTGCTTGGGGTTGAACGCTTGAAAAAATAATTAATAAATATATATATTATCCCTCACCAGAAACACTACTCGAAGTTTTATGCACAAAGCATTCATTAGATGATTCCGCGTCGTGCTAGCGGCGAGGGGGAATATGTATACTTATCAACATATACTTAATAGACACTATTTACATTATACGGACTACTGTCCCCATATTTGTCGCCACATTTATTACAACGTTTCGGCCATTGTTCGCTCAGGCCTTCTTGAGGTTGTTGGAATGTCGAACTGAGAGTTGGCACATGTCACAGTGGATAAAGGCGTTGGGGTAGACTGTTCTAGTTCCACGTGGCATGTTTTGAATCGATGTCAGTTATCTCCTGAGCCGACCAAGCATAGAAATGAATATAATATGGGAACCGATAATAAGGTTTGCCAGAGAAAGCGACAATAACAACAAAAATTGCAAAATTGTCCCGGGTAAATACATGGAATAATAACAACAAAAATTGCAATATGAGCACTGAAAAAATAGTTGCTGAAGACATTAGGTTTATAATACCCAGAAATTCATACGCAGATGTCCTCATGACACAGTGGATAAAGGCGTTGGTTAGATCCAGTGACAGGACCCACAGAGTGTGAGTTCAATACCCGATTAAGGCAGTGCAGAAATTGGAGAGTGAACTTACAAGGAGATAACTGATAACTGCCATCCATTAAACACGGCACGTGAACCAGAACAGTCTACCCCAGTGAGCGAAATAAAGGAATCATTTCGACATTCCGACCACCTGAAGAAGGCCGGAGCGTACAACGGCCAAACGTTGTAATAAATTTGGTGACAAAGATGAGGACTATATTCCGAATAATGTAAATAGTATGCCCAATACCTCATTTCAGAAATATGGACATATTAATAGCTCTGTTGTATTACATCGAGCACGATTTTACGAACATCAGCACTCATGATGCGTCATCTTATTTTGAAACTACCATCGATTCTTGTTTGTGCGCATGTGAAGTTAACATCAACGTCAGTAAACCCAGTCCAGTGAAGTCGTAAAGGATGAAACGAGTCAAAACATCATTTGCCAATTTCTCCTGCATCTTTCTTTCAAAACTGTTCTTGATATTTAAACATTTATATATTGTTATTCCATATTCCAGGGTCAAGAAGAGTGCAATTCTGAAGAAATGTAGAAACATCACAGACATTGAAATCATTCTAAGAAAGATACAACGTATGTGGTTTCGTCATGTTGTGAGAATGGAGACTTCCAAGAAGGTGCTGTATGGGCAACTAGCAAAATTCCAAGCGTTCAGTTCGACGTCCGCTCTTAGGCTACAAAAGCAAATTGAAAAATCTCAACTTTGATCTGAAAACCTTCGAGGCCCAAGAATCAAACAGTAAGTAATGGCGTAAGATAGGTTTCATTACGTTAAAGGGTTTGGAGGACAATAGACTGAAGCACCGAGATCAGCTTCGTCAACTTCGGAAGCAGAGACGTCATCAAAATCCTGCTTTAACAAATTTCATCTGTCTGTGTGGCTTTTTCGCCCGCTGCAAAGATGGGCTAGTATCCCACTTAAGAAAAAAACAAATTAAATATGACTGCCCCTTACCTGATTTTCTCCACAATAGCCTCTGCTAGCATGCATAAGTGTAAAACAAAAGGCAACATCCAATGCTGACCCTCATTGAACACACACACACACACACACACACACACACACACACATATATATATATATATATATATATATATATATATATATATATATATTTACCCGTTATTTTTATGGCTACAAATATTTAAGTAAATGCTCCGTTTAAAATAAACAGTAGAAAATATGTGTCCTCCGAAAGAAATCGAACGTGTATCCCACACGAAACCGTCATGTAGCCTGACGTGCAATACTATTCATCTACAGAGGAAGCGTTTGGTTAACAAGGAGTAATCCGAAATTGCTAACCAGACGCTTCCGGGTAGGATACAGGTTCGATTCCTGTTAGAGGAAACATATTTTCTATGAAATGTCTCGGACATTTAGCCCGGTAAATGTTTCTAATACTGTTTATTATAAACAGAACATTTACTTAAATATTTGAATCTACAAAATAATGTATAAGCAATAAATATATTAAAATAATTATTACACACATGCACAAACACACACACACACGAACACACAAACGCACACACACACAGACACACACACACACACGCATATATATATATATATATATATATATATATATATATATATATATATATATATATATAAGCCCAAAACAGTAAGGACACAGGGCGATACTGACTGTGAAAACCAAAGAAAAAAATAAGGTTTAGAGTTCAATAAAAGAAATGGGATAATGGGATTATCAAGACAGAAGATTTACGACTGACAATACACGTACATTTTTGAAGACTAATGATGGATTGAATGAAAGAAGCCGGAATATTTTTCCTAAAGTCAGAAGTGCGACGGAAAAAAATCTAAGCATAGTATTTACGGTTACATCTAACGGAATCTACTGTAAATTGGTGAGACCTTTTTTTTTTTTTTCAAATATAGTATTCCGTTTAAATTTATATAGTGTCCTCAAAAATTATCTAGTGTCCTCAAAAACAAATCTAGAGTCGCTGACAAAATTAACCTGGCCATTCGTATCGAAAAGAGCCTCCAATCGGTTGTGAACTGGGGCAGGAATTGACTGGTTAACTTTAACGCCTAAAAAAAAAATACAAAAAAAAACTGCTCTCTATTAAACACCACAGAGATCCTTCCCTGCCGCCCATTAGAATGTCTGACGCTCAACATCTCGAGAATACCTCTGTGCGGCTGCTCGGTCTCACATTGTCTGCTGACCTAAGATGGAACAAATACATTGAGTTAATTGCTTCGTCCACCGCAAGGAAATTTGGCTCCCTGTGTCGCACCAGGAAATTTTTAAAATCGATCCTTCAAATCTACAAATCAGCCACTCGCCCTTGCATGGAGTATTGATGCCATATATGGTCTTGAGCCATTTCTGTTTGCCTCGGGGTTCTTGAGAAGATCCAGAAACATCTGGCATTTCGTCTAAAGTCGCTCTCACACACACGTGTCGTCTCCTCTCTCTGTCATTTTTACAAATACTTTCTTGGTATTTGCTCCGATGAGCTGCTTTCGTTAGTTCCCAAGCTTCATGAATTCAAGCGTCCTATGAGGCGGGCATCCCGCTCTCACCCTTTCACGGTTGAAACTGTTAAATATAGCCGTCTCCTCTACTCCAATAGTTTCACATCTCTCACCTGTCTCCTGTGGAATTCCCTTCCCTTATCCTGTTTCCCTGATAGCTATAATCTCCAATTATTCAAATGCAATGTCAATAGACATCTCCACTTGCCTTCATCTGTCCACTATCCTTCTCTTCATCCTTTCTTCTATGACTCCTATCTGCTCTTGCTCCAAATCCTATGTAAGCCCTTGCGTGCTAGTGGCTTCCAGACTTGCTTGGGGTGAAATGCTTTAAAAAATTCTAGGTGCCATAGAAGAAAGTTCACCAGAAAAATTAACACAAAAATATTTATTGAAAAGTCATAAGGAGGCTAAGTTACGGCATTGAAAATTTCCTAAAGCCGAGATGCCAGGTGAGGACCAATATCATTTTGGATTCTTTTTTGGATTTTATAAAGAATCTTTAATATATATTAGAAACACCAGAACAAGTGTGTGGTGGTTTCCGGGTTGAAATCCGGTACCAATAAATAACAAGCGCCAGGAATGAATATCTGAAAATAATGTATTAACGTAATAATACAAACTGGTAAAGCAGGTTAGTAGTTCCAGGAATACGGGTTAGTAGCAAAATATATATACAGTCTTTTGTATTGAAATATCGCTGTATGACGTCTTACTGAGTGTACGTGCTTGCTCACTGTGACTCCTACAATGCTGTTTCCTCACACGCACTCTTCCAGTTACCTACAACCTTTTACTTTGTCACTCTGGACTCGACACTTCGGTCTTGATCTCTATGGTCTTCACTGGCAGTAGTATAAGTATACACTGGGTGAGTCCATTTGTATAAAAAGGGGTGGACCCCTCAACAATATATGACAACAATATTCATAGCATGGACGAATGGTTGACTTATAAATATATATGATAGATTCTGAAGATAAAATATATCCTAGCACTACATACTGAACCATTTTTCTTAGCTGCAGACTTAGCAATTGTTTCAATATAATATTTCCACTTCATGGCAAAAGAGAATTTTACCCGAGCAGTCTGCCGGGGAGGGTAACATCAGCTATGTTGATAGATGTCAAACACATTTACCTCAGAGGATTAATAGACACCAGTTTAAAGTTTAAAAGGCATTCCTTACCACAGTTAACTGCAGATTGCAAGTCATTTTTTGATATCATCGACCAATTTGACTTTATTTAACCAATCAGATATTCTATTAAGACAAAAATGAAAAGAGGTGTCATCAAGATAGATAATGAATTGAGAATTGATGCCATCGCGAAGAAAGCCATTGTTGAAAATTAAGAACAGCGTCGAAGAACCTATATTAAACCAAAAATAAAGAAATCCAGAGTAGTCATTCAAGAAAAAAATTCATTTCGCGATTTGAGACGAAAGATTAAATCCTTTAAAAAAATCGTTCAGTCATACCATAACACTTCAACTTGTGAAGAAAAATGGTATGCCATTCCGTTTCAAGTGATTCAGAATTGTCCAAAGCAACTGCCCGAGCTTCACGATTCTTATCTAAAGCTATAGTCTTCCAGCAGTTATCGTTAATACAATAGAAGTTGACTTAGAATAGCCATATTTTATATCTGAAATAAAAACCTGTCTTGTGAGATATTATTCTATTCAGAGTTGATTAGAACTACTGCTACTTTGTCAAAAAACGGGTAGATGTTATTATATAAGTGATAAAATAGTAGCCACTGCTCTTTCCCTGTTTTGGATGGATGGGCAGCATAGACGAAAAAGAATACTCTCCCTTTAGTACGAGATAGTAGTAATCTTTCTTGTCACATAAATATGATAAATATATTTTGGATATTCAGTTTTTATAACTTTACATAAATTTCTCTATTTTTATCGACATTGTATCAGCTGCATATCTGATGTTGTTAAGGTTTTTGACCGCCAATAATGAATTTTGATAGGACATGTTTCTCTTACAATGGTCTCGTTTTATAGGTAGAAAACGTCTGATGAGAAGACGCATCCTTTTCTTACACTTTCATTTTTGTGTATTTACTGCACTCTTTTCCTATACGTTTACAGGCGGTTTGATGCTAGTATATCTTCTGGATTTTTCTAGAACTTGTTGTAACACGTAATATGTTATGCTTATTTTCCAATCTTTATGTATATGTAAAATACTTTAATTTTTCTTTAACAATAACGGCTTTAAATATCTAACTCCAGACACACGGGAAGGAAACATTAAAATACAGTTCCCTATTATAAAAGCTATAATCTACTTTTAGAAAAATGGTAATCATTTTTAAATCGAGAGGGCAACTTCAGAAAATTCAACCTTTGTCTCACTTGTTAACTTATGTAACTATACAATAAATATTATCTTACAACTGGACAGTTGCGAATTTCTTTTCTTGTTTGCTGACGTTGTATAATCGCAAGATCGCTCGTCAATTTTGACCAGTAATATTTCTTCTTCTATAGCGATTGTTCTTGCTTCCTCCCCAATGAAAACCGCCAATTCAAACACGTTCTCATTTTTCTCCTCTTCTTCAACGCCCTACC
>CAHIKZ030004817.1:3427500-3457500 GCA_903632075.3 Acanthosepion pharaonis | reverse complement strand
AACAATGAGTTGATTGTGTCTATCGTTTGAATGACGATCGATTGTTGAACATTGGTCTGTATGCCTAATTGGGCAAATCGACTGTGAGGCGTTCAAAGACGTGCAAAAGCGCCTGCATGTAGAGGGACCTCAAAGTGATGCAGGACGATGTAAGCAAGAGGGAATATCTGGTTGAAGACGCCTCTGCATGTCTCCGAACGCTTATTCCCGGAGCAGTAACAGTCAAAGCAGCAAGGCTTATCAGTAATCAGTGAGCATCGAGCCGGAGACATCGCAGTCACGCGGTTCAAAAAACACTGGACCAAGGTGAATCCTCTTTCGATGGACAGACGATGAGAATGATGATGAATTCGATTTATGAAGTAAACCTAATTATTCGTACCTCTGTCTGCAGGTATCCTTAAAGATCAGAACATTTGCAAATGTTTTATATGGAGGTGACATAGCATGATATAGTGTTGCCCCCACAAAATTAAAAATGAATAATTGTAGTCATGATGCATTTTATAAGTTGATTTGACGCAAGAAGTGATAATTGAGTTAAATGTCAACAAGCAATGATATAATTATACAAGTAAATTATATAAAAATGTCAAAAAATAAAGTAATTCATTAAAAATTATTTCAGTTTCTGCAATTTGTATAAAATTCTTTACTTCGACACGTTAGATATATTTTGAGAAGCATAGTTTTCATTAATTACGATTTGTCGATTTCTAGGCGAGATTACGTTAATTTCCTTCTTCACAATAATTGTGATTTCAACTCAAATACTTTTGACCAATAAAAGTAACATTTATATAATAATAATAATAATCAAAATACAAGGACCTTGAAATAGAAATCTCAAAAATATGGCCTATGGGAACATCACCAATCCCTGTTGTAGTTGGAGCCCTAGGACTGGTTGGAAAAGATTGCAGTAGATTAATGGAAGGGATTCCTGGAAGTCCATACCTCAAAGAGATACAAAAAATTGTTCTGACAAGTACAGCCTACACTTTACGAAGGGCTTTATCTATTCCCTTCTTTATTCCTCTCCTTCGCAGGCAAAGAATAAAGCAAGGGTCGGATTTATACTAATAATACCATCTACAACGAGTCTACACCAGCCAAAAGAAAATAAACAACAAAAATAAAACACTTTTGGTGAGTCTTCCTCGTTTATCTGTTTATTTCTCGAACCACTGATGAAAGACACGGTCATGCCCGAAAAGTCCGGTCTTATAACATTAATCTACCTGCTTCATTTCTGTCTTGTAATTAACAATTAATATATAATAAATTCTTTTCACATTGATCACATTGGTACCTTTTTGTTTTCCCTTGTTTTATTAACCAACCTATCTATTTTAAATACTACAAGAAGCAAACGTTGACTCTTACTTTCAATCTCTAACTCTCTCCCCCCCTCTGTGTGTGTGTATATATATATATATATATATATATATATATATATATATATATATATATATATATATAACAACGATATATACATTTTATGATAAAATAAAAGAACAAATAGGAAACGTATATCAGTGGTATCTGATTAGAGGAGGTATTATTTACACTATTTACATTATTCGGACTTATCTTTGTCGCCATATTTATTACAATGTTTCGGCTGCTGTACGTTCTGGCCTTCATCAGGTGGTTGGAATGTCGAACTGAACCCTTTATTTCGCCCACTGGGGTAGACTATTCTAGTTCCACATGCCATGTTTAATGGATGCTACTTATTAGCTATTTCCTGTTAATTCCGCTCTCCAAGTTATCTGCTGCCTTTACCGGATATTGAACTCACACTCTTTGGGTCCTGTCACTGGTTCTAACTAGCGCCTTTATCCACTGTGTCATGTGCCAAGGTTTCAGCTCGACATTCCAACCAGCTGATGAAGGCCGGAGCGTACAACGTCCGAAATGTTGTAATAAATATGGCGACATAGATGAGGACAATAGTCCGAATAATGTAAATAATGTTTCCCTTTTATTAAATCTTCGTCAGAGACAGAGAGAAAACAGACAAAAAGACAGCTATTGCTGGGATTTTTAATTATGTTTGGGTCAGTTCTCATTGGTCAGACACAATGCAGATGCGTTTATGTGTGGGAGATATACCGATATCTTAATAGCAATATTACCAACTATAAACACACGCTTAAAACATTGCATTACATCGCCGTCTATCTTTGAATCCATTCTTAAAGAATTTAACTTGTATCTATATAGCACAAAGAATATATTCCTAAAGAAGTGAGCCATAAAACCCAAACCCTGCATCTTCCCGAAACAAGTGTGGGTCACAAAAAAGGCGAGATAAATATCCCTACTAGACAGACAAGTGCATACAATTACAAATACACATTGCCACTCGTTGCACACTTAAATATACAAAATCTTCACAAACCTAAATACAAATAAAATTATATACGAAGAAGCTTTAATAAAAGTGAAACATGTTAGATTGATATAAGTTTACTATTTGTTCTTTTAGTTTATCATCCTATTGGATTCCCATCCACATTTGATCTGCATTTGATCTTTAATGCATACATCTTTATAGATCAAAACATAATTTACTGAAAAAAAAACCTATGGCAAAATGGAAAATGATTTCGTGTGAGGCCTTTCCGCATTTAGGGCTTCATTCGACTAAAGTGATATTTACGTTGATGCGAGTACGCCTGCGCACAAAGGAAAGGAAACTGTAACATGTAAGTAAACATAAAACTTTATACAAAGCAAAATAATAAGCTAAAACTTGAAAGAGGAATTTACTCATTCACCCGTAATAACTGCCACAAGGAATATATCGGAGAAACCTCAATGAATTTAAATAAAACTTTATACGAAAAGAAAAGCAATCGCTTACAAAACAACACACTAAATGACATTGTTGCTCACTGTAATGATAATGTGATTTTTTTTTTCATTTAAAATGCTACGTTAATTGAAATAGAAAGCCTTACGCAGAATGACTTCTAAGAATAAAAATATGTAGAACGTTCTTTAATTACTAGATCATCCACAATGAAATTAGGTTCTTAAAATGGCAAATCTGTAATCACAATGGGGGATATTTAATAACAAAAAATAGTGGCACAAAAAACATAAAGAAAAAGAAGGTAAATGAAATCAGCTTGACTCATTTTTTTTTAAATAACATTTTAGTTAGCCATTTCTTTCGTGGGCATTAATGCAAAAAACTATATATATATATATATATATATAGAGAGAGAGAGAGTCCTCCACGAACAGTATGATTCGCTGTATCAGCATGGTAAGATATACGATCGCTTCAAACCGGGACAGAAACTCGACCGATTTGTTATCAGTCGGATATTCTAACCCCTAGGCAATCGACGCGCAGAATCGAATTTCACATTATTGTTTTTTTTTCATGAAAAACCGAGTGATCTAGAGGACTCAATCCGTTGGGAGAGCCTTGCATTATTAGCAATAATAGTGGCTGTTTACAAATATGTATATATATATATATATATATATATATATATATATATATATATATATATATATAGATATATATAGATATATATATATATATATATATATATATATATATATATATATATATGCGCGTGTGTGTCTGTGGGTGTTCCAAAAGTACTAGGGAAATGAAAAGTTTAAACAAATTATTTCTTGCTTATAACATTTTAAGGTAAGCTGTGTTAGTAATTATAGTACTCAATATCAAACGAGAGAGTATTAATAACAAGTAATAATATATATATATATATGTATGTGTGTGTGTGTGTGTGAGTATGTATGTATTTATAGATTCAACACCATCACTTGATAAGACACCAAAAGTGTTGAAACAAACAGTGTATTTTTGTAATGATGTTATAATTTTCGAATAAATAATTATATTTGCTCTACTCTGTATTGAGCACTATTTCAAGAAAATATTTGTTGGTTATTGAAATTTATTTCGTGTACACCAATCCTATACTTGGATATATATATATATATATATATATATATATATATATATATATATATATATATATATATATATATTATTCTGCTAAGGACATTAAACTAGCCATCAGCATGTAGTGTATATTCCTGCGTACACACTGTCAACAAATTCCGATATTGAAACTTTTCTTGCTATAAATAAATCAAATGTAAAAAAAAAATACATGCTTATATAATTTTAATAAAATTCAAACGAGAATTTTATAAATTTAATAAAATTATTTTTTTTCGCCTGCACGTATTGTGTGTGTCAGTGTGCAATTGGCTAATCCTAAAATCGATTTTTGTGTTGCAATAACGATAATCATATTTTCAGTGCGACTTGTGCCCTCTACTCTAGTAATGCCAGGAAAACAGGGACTTGCTTCATCTAGAATTTGATAGTTGATACTGGATGGTGAAGTATACGATCACACGTTGGATAATGGAGATCATTATCGGAGTGAATGAGTTTGGCCTGTGACCAGAAAATCCACATAACAACAATTCCACCGAGAATATGGAAGCAATCATGTAGGAACATTTTGAAATTAGAAATTGGTCAAAGACTAAAAGATTCAACCTCAGAAATTACCGCGTATAACTGACAAGGTTTTGGAAGAATTCAACTACGAACAAGAAATCCCCCATAAAATCCTTTACTTATTCAGAGTATTAGCAATGATAATATTAGCCATTTCCGTATAAGGAAACATTCGACACTGACCGAGTAGCCACACTATTAACGATTAAAATTTGTAATTTTTTAACCTTTCCACTGCTAACTACTAACTTCGTTTTTCTTATCTTGCTCCAGCTGGCTAACTACGGAAACCTACGTTTTTTGCATCCCGCTGCTATGAGTGTCCCATTGCGCCATATATCGTAAAATCACAAAGGACAATGCTTCAAAAGATAACATGTGTATACCTATTACTGATCTGGTAAGTCATTCCCAGGTATATCCATGAAAATGGAAGGCTGTAAAACACACTGGTGCCAGTTTTCTGTGTATTAAAATACGTAGGTTGAAATTTTGCATTTTCTTTAAGAATGGCTGGCCGGATGGAGGCAGCACTGAGCAAATGAGTACTGTGAAAGTGTTAAATCTTAAAACAATTTTCAGAAAAATATTTTTTCTTTCCTGACCTTGTGCACTTTTTATACTTTCATATTTCCATATCAAAGATTTATGATTATTTTTAACTCCTATTTCACAAAGGGTATGAAAAGATGACTTTAAAAAGAGTGGCTATAAAATATATATTACCTGTAAATCGAAGATGACTAATGACAATGAAAATGCTGACGTACTACACGAACCCTTCTTTGGATTTCTGTCAAAATTTTTTATATATACAGCAAGAGCACCAGACCAGATCTGGCAACATCATTCAATGCACGGATGAACAGTAGATTTTTTTTAAAATGTGCAAGATGGCTTCAGACGACACAGTGAGACAACTTTCCTAACACTAGATGCAGCTATTGATTCTATGTAGTCGCTCTATTATATTTAATTCACATATATCCTATACTAAATTTATTACAACTGGTACATAAAGCAACAGATCTGACGTGTTTGGTATTTACCGATTCCACATTCCACATGAGTTTTTCGAACATGGATTTAAGTTATTTGCTATCACTTCTTACATTTCAATTCCAGATCATAGCTTCCGTTTTGGAAAGTTGCATTTAGAGGTCTTGGAAAAGTTGCTAACGTCCTGAGTAAGACGATAAACTACATCCAAGAGGAAGCCTCTAATCAGAAGATTTTCCGGAGCGTAGAACCATATGTTAATTGCTGGTGTTTCCAGGTTCATTCTGACCCTAATTGGTAGAAACCGTTAAGGTCCCACCTAAGGGCAATTAGTTACCCCCCAAACTTGCGCCAAAACAATATGAAATTGTAAAAATAGGTTTTAATACCAGCAATACATTTTTGAAAAAAAAACTTATCATCAGCAATGAGTTTTTGAAGAAAAAATTATTACCAGCAATACATTTTTGAAGAAAAAAATTCCAGCAATACATTTTTAACGGAAAAAAATAATAGAAGCAATAAATTTTTTGAAAAAAATATTAGCAGCAATAAAAATTTTCTCGGCATTAAATAACCCATTGAGGTGTTGATATGCTGCAAAACAAAATAAACGAAACCAAAATTTGTAAAGGATGTTCAATATCATTCTTAACCAGACTATGAATAATTATATCATCGGTATATCCGAGTTATCAGCACTACTTTGGCATCGAGAAGGAAAGCAAGATCATTGCCTTTTATTCGTTTATTCGTTTAATAGAATGGTTAAATTATCATTGGCAGTTTCTTTGATCTTTGAAGACGGTTGAATACACCTGACAATTTAGATATCTACATCTAAAACAACAGTGTAAAAAAGGGCTGAATCCAATTTTATTGGCAAACAACAATAGTATATTCTAGAAATGTTCCTCCGATTTAAAATACAGATAGATTTTTATAAATATACGATTAAAATTGTTACTAATTTCTCCAGCTGTATAAGCCTGAGAAATTAAATTAATGTCTAATTAAAATACTTTTTATAATTAGCGGAGTAAATAAAAATTCAGAAAGTAATTCTTGTTCACTCTTTAACAGCATCCAATTCAGTTTGACTCGATTTTAAAGTTCAGTACAACTCACAACTTACATATGTGTTTTAAATGTGCAGGGCAAATTCTAGGAAAATA
The DNA here is from genome assembly GCA_903632075.3 of Acanthosepion pharaonis. NCBI lineage: Eukaryota > Metazoa > Mollusca > Cephalopoda > Sepiida > Sepiidae > Acanthosepion > Acanthosepion pharaonis. The sequence continues at coordinate 3,450,801 of CAHIKZ030004817.1, read as the reverse complement.
TTAAATAGCATGGAGTTCCCATTTACTCCTTGTCATACACTTTATGAGTTGTGCTATGGGAGTAAAAAATAATCTTAAAACTTTGATATGATATTATAGTTTTAAAAATATCATTTTTATTACGAGAGGAAATTTATGATTGTATTACTTTTAGTTTAGTACTGTAGAATGATGAGACCCCAGCATTTCGGTCACAGATGCGGAAGGTAGAATCTGATTGCTGAGATCAACCTTAACACAAATACCATTCACGACGATCTAGTTTAAATAACAAGGTGGACAGGACTTTCAAGCCTTGGGTAACAAACATTCTAAGAAAAGGAAAAGTGTTAATACCAAAATAATGGACAAGGCAACAGACAACAAATTCACTATGTTTTCAAGATTGCATTGAAATAAAAAAAAGAAATCGTGGAGAGCCCCGTTTAGGAAAATGATATTAAAAGTCACTGTTGGAAAGCTAGTGAGTGTCAAGGTCAAACGTTTTGTTTTATACGTCGATAACCATGGGGGATGCTCTATGTTCCAAAGTGATATTCTTAAACCAACGCATATTGAAAGATTCAAACAAAGGAAAGTCAATGAAGTCCAGTTAAGATTAAACAAGATTACAGCAGAACAGTGAAAGTGAGAAATCAGACACGTTAACTCAGACCATAAGCCAAACATTATTATCGATAAGCACCTTCTTATCAAGTCTCCGTAAGAATTGGTGACTTCAACGGATTGATATCCTCAGCGCTAATAACGATCACTGTTGTAATTCAGTATGTCTTCCCTTGAGATTTACTTCCATTATCAAAAATATAAAAGTAAATTGTTCGACCGTAAGTTGTACTGAACTTTAAAATCGAGCCAATCTGAATTGGATGCTTGTAATTGGAAGAGTGAACAATAATGAGTTTCCGACTTTTTTTAATTTACTCTGCCATTTACAGGTCTTCATAAAACTTATTTTAATTAGATATTAATTTAATTTTTCCAGCTTGTACAGCTGGAGAAATTAATAACCACTTTAATCGTATATTTATAGAAATCTATCAGTATTTTAAATGAGAGAAACATATCCAGAATATACTATTGCTGTTTGCCAACAAAATTGGATTGAGTCACTTATTTTTTCACTGTTTTTTTTATGATATATAAACATAGGTGATTTGAGCTCTCCACGGATTTATTTTCTTTATCAATGAATTCTCATTCTTGGGTAGGATAGAGGGTTGTTTTCTCGATGTAACTTCTACATATTTTTTTTAATTGCTAGCTGTCCTTCTTATAAAATTGGTTGCCAACCACGACTGGGAAACACTTACCCTGCAATTTTGCCCACAGCTACAGGTAAGGGAAAGAAGAAAACGATTTCTGCCTTTGGCAAGTGTGTTCCAAGTGTTTTACTTATCAGTGTATACGTATTTTCTGTTCGGATTTCCGTAAATAAACGACACTCTCTCCATATTTATTTGTGCTATACGAGATATCGTTCGAATCATGAGTCTAATTAGGTAGAGATTTATTCCGGAAGTTGGTTGCCATTTCTACTGTAAACTGGTTGCAGCCCAAGATTATAGGGTCGTGTCTTGCTATTAAACCCGTAGCTGGGAGCAGAAGAGATGAATTCATACAACTTTCCAAGGATATTTGCGCCGAGTGGAAATCGAATACGGCTCTCTGATTTCGAATCCTGAGCCGATATCTATTACACCTCAACCCAAACCCCTTTTAGTGGTGCTAATTATCACAGATTTATATTTTTTGGTTCTGATTTGATCTTGTCTACTGCCACCTCCTCGAGTTTTATTACAGTAATGTTAGTATTTAAATGCCAGAATTGTGTTTAGAATAATGAAATGAATATATCAGACAGCTAATTGTAATTGCACTCTTATAGAGAATATTTAAATATGGCAACACACTAGAATCTATAAACAATAGGCATGTGATAGTTGAACTGCTTCTTGTAGTGCGGTATTTCAATTTTCACAAAAACTTGTAACAGCTTCAGTTATTTTCAAGAGATCAATTGAATATTGTGTTGTATTCAGTAAGGTTTTCATTATTTTTGTAAAAGCTTTGATCTGCTTTTGTAGTCGTTTCAGAGTGCTTTTATTATCCAGAGCCATTCTTTTTCCATTGACGAAACTCAATCTGAACTTCCGGTCTGTAATTAGTTCTACGCCCGAAATTAATAAGTCTTTCATGGTGTTTTCGTTTTTAAATAAAAATAGTTGGATATCCCTAGAGAAGCTGAATCAATTACTTTCCTATGGCCAATTTATCTTCTCTTAGTAACTGATTGACAATAGCGTAATATCAAAATATTCCTTCTGTAGATTGATTTTTGTACAGCGAACACAATCATCGAAAAATATACGGGAAATGCGGTTGCTAAAAGGGAACGAGAAGGGAGAACAGAAGACAACATATTATAGCTCGATGATTGCTCAAAATGTATTATTTCTGTAGAATTAATTCATTCTGTCATCAAGTTGCCTCTTTATCATTCTTGTCCAGTATTCACTGCCATGTAGGATGGTTTATATTACTACAATGTAATATCAATTATCCTATATAGCAGTGAATGGTTGGCAATTTCCTCACATATGAAGAACAAAACTGAGGCAAAAGAAATGCGGTTCTACAGAAGGATGATGAGAATACCGTGGTCAGAGAACGTTAGCAACGGAGAAATTTTATGGAAAATGGGAATGAAAAGAAACTTGTGTTTATGTTGTTGCCTTGTTAGGGGCAGAAATAAAGACACGGGAGAGACATTGAGTTAAACAGATATATTAACAGAAACAGTAATACAAACGATATACAAACAACAGCTTGTTACAGCAAGAATGTTCAGTCCGACTGTCAGTACTGACTGCTGGAAATTTCACCCTCCAAAAGGCAGTACCTGCTCCTATTTATAGCTTGTAGAGTCCATGCGTGCATGTGTAAATTGCCATAACACTAACCATATCCATCTAGATGTCTGTATGTCTTTTCATATCTATCTATCTATCTATCTATCTATCTATCTATCTATCTATCTGTTCATATATATCTAACTGATGTGACCTTGTTAGGGTCGGAAATAAAGACACAAGAGAGACATTGAGTTAAACAAATATATTAACAGAAACAGTAATACAAACATAAACAATCGAGAGTGTTACAGCAAGAATGTTCGGTCCGACTGTCAGAGCTGACTGCTTGATACTTCCCCCTCCAAAAGACAGTTCCTGCTCCTATTTATAGCTGGGAGAGTCCATGCGTGTTTAGCCAAATTACTATAACAATTTACGACCAGAAAGATACAATTCAGCTATAGAAAAGAGGACTTTGAGAATTTGTACACACATGATATATTTACGGCAAAGGTGACAGACGTAGACAGTATATGACCTACCTAACATTCTTGTGTAAATGGTTAGCATACCGAAGAGTGGGAAATATAATTAAAAAACATTGGTTAAAATTACAAGGCAAGGGAATTTTGTGGAGAGCCATTATCGCCCACACTCTGAAGGGCCGAATCTCATAAAAGAACAAGGCTTGCTTTTTTGTATCTTGTGTGTCTAGATTTATTGTCATAAAGCAGTAAGACAGTATTTAACCACATGTATGTATATAGATATTTTACATGAGGACAAAAATCTGTTGGAATTCAAGATGAACATTTTATTTTATTTTTTGGCACAATTAGTGTCATGCAATCATTTCATATATATTTAATATTACATACGGCAGCAAGGCCTCTGAGTAGGAGATTGATGCTTTTGAGGAGCGTGGAATCAGCTCTTAACTAATGTTGTTATTAGGTCCACCTTCCCCGGTGTGGTAGCACCTGTTAGGATCCAACCCATGGGCAGATAGTGAATCCTTAAACAAAAATCAAAAAGGAAAGAAATTCCATTTTTGTAGTAAAAAATTGACTATTACATAAAACATATCAAACGATTTTATCATCTACAAATTCAATCAGATTTGTGTCATGCGTGATACACGTTTAGGCGATCATGTAACTTTTAATACATGACTGACGAGGCAGATTTTTTCCTCCAGTAATTTGCCATTGCTTTCCGCGTTCAATCAGTTACCGTCCAAGGTTATAGAACCCGATCTGTCATGCTATTTATCCATAGCTGGCGGGGAGAACAGGAGGATTCATAACTTGCCCAAGAGTAAGTGAATGTGATAGATCGACTAGAATTCCTCAATCCGAGCCGTTATCTATTACTCCACCTGGCACCTTCAAACTATAGATCTAAAAAAAACATACGTTTGCCCTGAAAGCATATAATGATGTATCTCGGTGAAGCGATAAAATGCGTCCAAAATATTTAGATTTTGCCATTAACTAACCCGTTATGATATGTCGCTAAACAAAATCAAGCAACTGACATCTATAGTTAATGTGTTTATATTCATGATTGAACATTTCTCATTGGTGCGTTGATACATATAATATATACATTAAGTCACAACAGAGAGAGCCATAATGCATAATGCCATTTATAAATGTTTGAAGAATAAGTTAAAACCTTTGGTCCCTAAAGTCTCGTTGCAAAATAATTTTAGTCATTCTAACAATTATTACGATTTTGCATTGCTTCAATCAATAAATATGTAATACTTCACCAAAACAAATTACAATCAATAAGTGTAAATCTAGAAAAAGACAAGGAAACAAAACATACTTTTAAAAAGAGGAATATGTTTGTGAAAATAATACCGAATCATTCTTAATCAATCTTACCACATCGTTTTAGTTGTACTCATCATTAAATATAAAGACTATGTACACAATACGAGAGTTTCCAAACTTGTGACGAAGATCATAATTATACTAGTGTCTCCCTGTTTTTAACTCCGTGTCCCAGACAATGCGAATTAAGCAGTTGTTCCGTAGAGCTTAATTGATAAATTCCAGTCATTTATATGCTATGCGTGATGCACACATAGGCGATTGTGTATCTTTCGATAGATGACTGACGAGGCAGATTTGTTTTATGCAGAAAGACATAGCAACCTTCATTATGCAATATTTTAATAAGAAAAAGCAATAAAATCTCCAGACAAGTCACACGTATTCTACTTACAATTAACTTTTATTTCCTGTCTTACAAGTGTTCAATGTGGCCAGCAACTGCAGCACGGCAACATCAATGGGATTTGATGGGATTTGATCGCTGTTGTTATTCGATGTTTGACGTCGTCGAGGATGTTTCCGCAGAAGGTTACCATTTCTTTCTGCAGTAGATCAGTTGCCATCCAAGGCTATAGAACCTGATCTGTCCTGCTACTCATCTATAGCTGGGAGGAGAAGAAGGTGATTCAAACCTTTCTCAAGGGTGTTAGTACTTAAGTGATTGTAAAGGATTCGACTGGAATTCGAACTCGGCTCTGCGATTTTTCAATCCGAGCCGCTATCCATTAACCCACCATTGGTGTTTTTTTTTGTTATATATTGCTGTGTTCCACTTAGTAAAATATAGATTGCAAGATCGCATAAAAAAATAGTATTAACCCTTAACAGTTTTCCGTTTAGTGAAAATTTACCATTTAAAAATTTATATATTTTATTGTGATTGATATAATCTTTTGTGATATATCAGAAGTGTCGCTTATGTTGATCATAGGGACATTGCCATGAATGCATATTACCAGTAATTTTATTACTGTATTTTTCCACCTGAGGTCACCTATTAACGGATAGCATATATCCAATAATATTTAAAGAGTAAAGCAACGCAGACTTCTGATACGATGGGATATTAAACTTTTTTTTTTACCTCTTTCTGTATGTAGGTATTTAGGTTTCGTAGTATACACCCCGAATCCCCAAAGATAATTGCAACACCAGTGAGCAGAACTTCGCAAATACTAGCAACCTCTATCCAGATCTCGCTGTACATTTTAAGCTTTTAATATATGATTGTCGCGAAGAAAAGCTACATACACGAAGAAGCATTTTTTCAACGGTATGTGTAGGTGGCCACAAGGATGTGGACAATCTAATAAGATCAATTGGTCATTTTTATCATCTTCCCTGGTTTATGGTGGTATCATTTTTGGTCACGTACGCATTCACACTTATTACATACGCACAAATGCATATTGGAAGTCATTTTATCATTGCGGCTTTTGTATTGATTCGTCAAAGGCGTTCCACATGAGCTAAGGATGCAGGAAACTTTTTTCACCTCCAAGCCACACAGCCTGCGTTAATAAAAATTCATGTTTTGATAGATGACCTTTCTGACAGAATTAGTATTCAGGGCTTAATATTGGGTGACTACTAGTAGTTTTTTTTTAACCAATCCGTCGATTTTCTTACGACTATTGTTTTAATGACTTCCATGTAATTTCCAAGCAGTGCATAAAATGATATTATCTCACTTTTTTTAACTTCTGATTCAGTAACTTCTGCTTGTGTCGTCCTCAAGTCCCTCCCTGCTCGTCCAAGTGTTCAATACCTGCAGCTGATCAATAAGGTGTTTGCTTCGATCTCGGTCTTGCCTTATCCCACGTTGCGATTTGTGTTGATCATAAGGTTGTCTAGAATCAAATCGTCGTCAGGTATCTTCGTATTGGGCTGGTCCAAAGTGGAATAAAGACGCAAGAAAGAAAGTAAACTCTTGAATAAATATATATATATATATATATATATATATATATATATATTCCATATATATATATATATATATATATATATATATATATATATATATATATTTTTTCTAGAACAGTTGGTTAGTTTTTTGTCAAAAAAAAGTCTAGCAGCTCGCAAACGGACGTTTATCGAACCAACCCGCTTCTTAAGTCAGACGTGACACTTTGTGAATTTGGCACAAAGCTGATGTCAGACTTTCCTTTCGGCTAGCAGCAGCGTGGGGTGTCTCTCGGCCGATGGCTGAAACAAACTCTCTCAGCCCTAGTTTCTCGCTGCTCTGATTTTATGGGCCCATGCGCAAAGGTTGGGGTAGGGTGTGAGGCATTCCAGGGTATGCCAGCGTTCCTCAAGCAACCAATCAGGGTTCTCGTTGCAAATGACCAAATATGGGGAAGCCCCTCCTCCCTTCTTGTAATTCTACCTGGGTCTTCTTTTATTCTTTTATCAATCTTTGGCTGGGAACATGTTTGCTTCTAAAAGTCAATACTCATCTATAGATCGAACACGCAATCAGAGATCTGTCCCTCTCTCCTTCGCTCACAATGGTCGTAAAATATTATCTATTTCTTTCCGGGAGGTCGTTGTTACTCCGGGATAGCTCATCACATAATGTCAATTTTTACTCGGAATTAGAAGGTCTCTTTGTTTTACCACTCCAGCGGACGAGAAATTTAATTACCTACTATTTTTTTTTCCAATAAACATATACCCCTTGCTTTCGTTTTCGAATAAACATATACCCCTTTCTTTCGTTTTCCAATAAACATATACCCCTTTGCTTTCGTTTTCCAATAAACATATACCCCTTTGCTTTCGTTTTTCCAATAAATATATACCCCTTTTTTCGTTTTCCAATAAACATATACCCTTTTGCTTTCGTTTTCAATAAACATATACCCCTTTCTTTCGTTTTCCAATAAACATATACCCCTTTGCTTTCGTTTTCCAATAAACATATAACCCTTTCTTTCGTTTTCCAATAAACATATACCCTTTCTTTCGTTTTCCAATAAACATATACCCCTTGCTTTCGTTTTCCAATAAACATATACCCCTTGCTTTCGTTTTCCAATAAACATATACCCCTTTCTTTCGTTTTCCAATAAATATATACCCTTTTGCTTTCGTTTTCCAATAAACATATACCCCTTTCTTTCGTTTTCCAATAAACATATACCCCTTGCTTTCGTTTTCCAATAAACATATACCCCTTTTTTTTCGTTTTCCAATAAACATATACCCCTTTCTTTCGTTTTCCAATAAACATATACCCCTTTGCTTTCGTTTTCCAATAAACATATACCCCTTGCTTTCGTTTTCCAATAAATATATACCCATTTCTTTCGTTTTCCAATAAACATATACCCCTTTCTTTCGTTTTCCAATAAACATATACCCCTTTCTTTCGTTTTCCAATAAACATATACCCCTTGCTTTCGTTTTCCAATAAACATATATCCCTTGCTTTCGTTTTCCAATAAACATATACCCCTTGCTTTCGTTTTCCAATAAACATATACCCCTTTCTTTCGTTTTCCAATAAACATATACCCCTTGCTTTCGTTTTCCAATAAACATATACCCCTTTCTTTCGTTTTCCAATAAACATATACCCCTTGCTTTCGTTTTCCAATAAACATATACCCCTTTCTTTCGTTTTCCAATAAACATATACCCCTTTCTTTCGTTTTCCAATAAACATATACCCCTTTCTTTCGTTTTCCTTTGTCTGGTCGTCGGTATATATTTCAGGTTATCGGACTTTGGTGTTTATCAGGCTTCTAATTTTTTTCCTCTCGATTACAAAGAATTATCCCTTTCTTCCAATTTCTTTCGTCTGTTCATCCGTATATCCATCGTACTATTTATCAGCCTTCTTATCATTTACCAGCACTAAATAGTGTCACACTTGTATTCTTTTTTGTCCTCGTTGCTTTCTTTTTGATTTCGAATCGTTCTTAGTTACCTCTCTTCTCTGTTTTACCCGTACCAGTCCAACGTAGTGCGTTCACTCGCTGCACATTATTAAAAGGTGCTAAATCCTCTCCCTCATATTCATAGAGTGCATATTCTTATCTCATTTGACATTGAGGTGCAGAGCCCCATTTTCAAAAAAAAAAAACTGTGTTTGAGTCCAGCGTTTGTAACTCCTCTTTTGTTCACTCAACCACTATATATATATATATATATATATATATATATATATATATATATATATATGTGAACATTGAAGTCAACACTCAGAGGCGACACGCTCTTTCATGCTAGATGCAATCGTGAGGCAGCCTGACGATTGCATCTAGCATGAAAGAGATTGTCGCGTCTGACTGCTAATTCACTGTTCACATTTATATTTATATATACATACGCTCTATCTCTGATATTGAGCACTTTATCCGATAAATATACCACACCTTAAAATTATAATTCTTCACACACACACACACACACACACACACACATATATATATATATATATATATAATAATATTTTTTGTTAAAAATATGATTCCTTCGCTACATAAAAGTTCTCATGTTTCAAAAACGAGAGACGAAACCATCAAATAATGATTAAAATTAAGTTGCATTGTTGTGTTTAGTCCCGTTTCATCTTCAAGTGAAATTTCGGAATAAGCTATCTCTCGGTTTACGTGTTTTTAGGTATGGTCCGTTACAGAATTCGTTATTGTGGGAGTGGCTAAACTATTTTCCCTCGTTAAGTGGTCAGAGAGTTAATTCTTATCAATATCTTCTGAGAGGTTTTGCTAAGGTTGGGTAGTGTATCTATTTCAAGGCTAATGTTTGCGGTCACCCTTTAGTTGGTTCCCAGTGAGGGATATTTTTTATGGCGCGCCTACAAGTCGTTATGTGTCTGGAGAATTGTCTTTTATTATTGTCCATGTGATTATCTATTTATTTATTTATTCAAGTGGGTGTTTTATATACAAATCGTATTGGACTGAAGTTCAATTTGTTTTTTTTTGTTTTTTTTTTTTGACGACTACAAAAAGGTTTTTTCCTATTTAAATATTTTGCTAAGCTTTTAAGACTTTTATTTAGCTATGGGATTTTTTTTATGCTAATTATTTAATCCGAAAGTTTGTTGATGTCGGCAAAAAACCGTTAACTCCTGTCTATGGTTTAATAAAACTTTTCATTTATGTGTCTGTAATCAGTTTTTTAATCTATTCCCCAAAGATGTCAACTCCAGAATACTATTGTATTTGTTTTAAGTTTCCTTTGGATCAAGCATGGTTACTGAAGTTGGTTATTTTAACCCTGTACTAGCGACAGTTTACTTTCGCTTTTTTCGTCAGGAGAGTGTACTTTGATATGCATACCTCCATGTCCACGTCCCCGCAGTAGATATTCAGCGTTCGCATTAAAGAGTCACTTTGACTCCCACTGAGTTTAAGATAAGCCACGAAAAGATTGTTGATTGCATTCTACGGCTTGTCGTAGAATGCAATTTGTATCCGATTATTTTCTTTAAAACAATTTTTAATAGAATCGAAGCACGAAGTGTAAATGGAAGAAATAATAGCACTGAAATATTCCTCTCCATATAAAGACGGATCCATATCACACTTGGATACAGACATACGCATCCCACAATACCCATCGTGACATCTAATCTTATAAGATTATAACAGGCTGTTGTGTTACAGCCAAATACACTCGAGGCGAATATAGTTTTGCTGGTTGAGCCTTCATTTCGATGCCCGTGATTTTTCAGTCGGTCCCCGATTGAAGGTATTCCCAGGTGTCTAGATATGACACAAGAGACACTTTGGATGATTCTTCCTTCAAGTTAAAAAAAAAAAAAAACTTTCATGAATAGAGACGCAAGGAGCATCATCCGCATCTGCACATACCAAACTGCTCGAAGACGGCAAAGATCAGGCAACCGACGAGGCAATTTGTGCTATTGAACAGAATATTTATATTAGACAATCTTAATTTCTCTGGACAAAACATACACATGCTAGGACCCAAATCAGTTAAGATCAGAATCAATGAGACCCATGATTGGAGTATCATCAGTGAAATTGTTATTATTGGTGTACCCGTGCCGTAATAAATGACAACTTATTTTTTTATTCGCTGCGGATATGTTGTTGATAATTGTCTTCAGTTTATTAAACTTATTTTATGTAGTTTCTTCTTGCAGTTCTCATGGCGCCAGTATTTGCATCCCACCTTTCGTTCGTTGCTGTTCAGTTTCAGGATTAGTCTAACAATACAAAATTATGTTTTGATTTGAAATAATAAAAGTTTGATAAACAGTAAAAAAAAGAAAGAAGTAAAATCAAACATTTAGAATTATCTTCGTTTTAGCAATATAGGAATGCATATCTTGTCCGATGCTATGTATGACCCACTGTTACCCAGATAGCTAAAAATATATCGATAATGTTCGGTGCCATTTAGAGTTCTCTCGTAGGGTATTATTTAACTTAAATACTGTCGAGCAGTGGTTCTCAAACTTTTTCTCTTGGACGCATTTTCGGAATTAAAATTTACTCGCTACCTCACCAAATTTTATGTGATAAAATGTACATTAAAAACAAACAGCAAAATCATAGAAGGTTAAAGGGAGATAACTAGGGTTTCGAAGTCAGAACATTATCATTGATAACTCTCCTCTCCAATTTGCAGAGCCTAGTTACTATATTATTAATACTTGATATAATGCAAGAATATCACAATGATAAAACTGGTCAATTTTTATTCATAACTAGTTTTAATGGAACTCATGCATGCAATTACAAGAAACACATAATAATATTTTAAATTTTGAAATTATATTTATTTTGGCATATGAATTCTTTGAAACTGTTTCTAAATATTTGATTCTTTTTCATTCAATCCGCCTCACCTGCTATCCTCTTACGTCACAACTATGAAGCACGCCACAACTTTTGGGAACCATTGCATAATACTGGCACTTATAAGCTCCGGATATCACTCTATATTTCTATGAAGTATTGTAATTATTTACACTATTTACAATGTTCAGACTGTTATCCTTATCTTTGTTGCATGTACACGGCATTCCGGGAGTTTTAAGATCCGGCTTTCATCAGTTGATTAAAATTTTGAAATGAACAGTCAAATCCTCATGGTCCAGTGGATAAAAGCGTTGGCTATCCACTGATTTGTCCCAAAGAGTTGTAGATGTAAGATTCGTCAGATATGTAATTACATCACAGGTAACAATTGTTATTGAGTAAAAGAGTGAGTATATAGAGGAAGGCGTGAAAAAAGAGAAAGATCTTTCCAATATCTGAGAATAAAGAATCGAGGATTAGCTATTAAGATGTTAAGCTGATAGCAAGAAATTAAATTAAGAAAAAAAGAATATATATATATATATATATATATATATATATATATATATATATATATATCTGTCTGTGTGTGTGTGTGTAATTATTTATTTAAATATATAATTGCAACGCTACATAAGAGTTCTCATGTTTCAAAACAAGAACCTAAAACTTCAATATAATTATTTGAATTAAATGAAATTAAAAAACATTAAGTTTGTTCCATCTTCAAGCGAAATTTTCTTTGGATTCCCAAAAAATTTCGCTTGAAGATAGAACAGAGCTTGGTAATTTTATTCAATTTAATTCAAATAATTATATTGAAGTTTTAGGCTCTTGTTTTGAAACATGAGAACTCTTATGTAGCGTTAGAATTATATTTTTAAATAAATAAATAATTATATGTATGCTCTACTTTTGTATAGAGCACTATTTTTTAAAAATAATAACAAAAATACTAAAGAACTTTTGGATTATTTACTTAACGAGTTCTTTCCTATTTTCTATATATTTTTTACACAAACACGCACACACACACGCGCGCACGCACACACACACATATATACATATATATATATATATATATATATATATATATATATATATATAATAAAGAATATTTTAAAATAAAAAAAAATCAGCTAGAATAATACTCAAGTATTTAGTAAGAAATAAAAACAAAAGAAAAGAAGCAATCAGGAGCGGAAATGATACTGAAGAAGAGATCTTTTTACATTCTCTCCCCCTTTTGTTTCTGGTAGAAACGATTTCTAGTGAAAACGTGGGAGGTGACATGCTAAAGTTGGGAGAGGCTTCAAAAGATGGGCAGATCACTGCCCTTCGAATGAATGATGGGAAGATGCTGCGCTGACAGTGCCATTCGGTGCACAGTTTTGCTAAATCAATAGCATTTCGTCATTAAGTTGAACCGAGTTATCTGACGAAGGAATTTGTTTGATCGTGATGCGAAAACATCAGATTAGGCACCTGTTTTTATCTGTTCAAATTGAAAGCCTCTAAAGGTGGAAACATTTCTTTGAAAATTTAAAAGAAATCGCAGAATTTAGACGTCATAATCGCAATGTTTAATTCAAATATAACATTATTAAATACGATTACGATGTAATATTCTTTATCGTAGATAAATTTAAACGAAATTATGTATGGAGATAAAGTATAGTGGATAAGTTGTTATGTGAAATATATAAATTGTGTCCCTTAATTTTTTGTTAATCATTCAAATCCAAGCAAGGCAAGAATACCGTTAAGAAGCACGGTGTTAGTTATTGTTAGATATGAAGAAGGAACATTTTATTAAGCAGAAAGAACTGCAAATGAACGTGAATTGAAAGACAGAAAATGAAGATTGAAATTGCATCTAAATATTTGAAGATCAAAAAACTGGAAGGGAAAAAGTCAAGTAGCGTTTTACAAGCGAGATATTGTCGACACTGCGTTCTACAAGCAACCTCCTATAATCCGAACTCGGTTTCAACTTTAAATAACCCAGAGACGTATGATGAACCTTAAAAAGCAAATCAATCATTTTTTCTTATAAAAAGACGCCCGCTATGTAGCAGAAAAAGCAGTAGAAAATACTGATTTTCTAAGCGTAGATTAGATGTGTCACAATGCCGAAAGAATGTTGCTCCCAGTGAGGATCGAACTCATTAATCAGTCATAACAGATTTAGTGAGAGAAGCTTGCTAAACATTACAGCACGCCAAGGCGCCCAAGCAATAGAAACTAACGTAGGGACGTGACCCGGCTCAGACGATTAACAAACAAAAACAGTGGTTAATAGCTGTTCAAACACATAAGATACCCTGACAATGTCATGATTGAAAGTTTGAAATTCCAAATAGTTATTAAAATTGGTCTAGTATATTAAATTTGGATATTTTCTCCATAAATTTTCTCCGGATGTGTCACAACACTTTGGTAAACTCGAAAATCACAGAGTAAATACAGAGAATGTAGAAATACTTAACGTTTTAATAGATATATTAAAACAGCTGTCCATATTTTGATTAACGCAGATAAAGGAGACTATTAGAAATAACGTATCTATTTATTATTACTCAATTAGTTAGCCAAAGAGAACACGGCGAAACGCTTAAGCGTTAATTAATTTTCAGCCATATCTCATCATCTACGTATATGTACATAATATGATAAAGTTAATTTGTATTCCGTATGGATTATCCCAGGGAGGACATAAATCCCGAGAGATCAATGTTATAACAGAGAAAATGATAATTAATTAATCTGAGATTTCAGAAAGCTATGGTAATTTTGAAACAACCAGGTCTGCACAAGCGATATCAGATTCTAGATTTTGCGAAATAAAATATTATCATGCCTTTATGAAGTCTCCAATTTATTAATTACATATATAGACATCCCATATCTCTGTCGGTGCGTGTATGTGTACATGTTTACAAATCTCTCTCTCTCTCTCTCTCTCTCTCTCTCTCTCTCCCTTGTGTATATATATATATATATATATATATATATATATATATATATATATAATGTACATGTGCATGTATCCGCATTGAAAGGGATCATATTGTATTATTTTTATTTTTTTTATTTTGTTTTCATGGCTACAGGTGTAATTTTCCTACAAGTCTCTGTCCTTTGACTATCATGTCTTTGAGTGAAAATTTAAAAATATATTTTTTAGCGGCTAGTAGGTTGAGAGATGACCAGAAAAGTATAATTTTTATTCCCTTGCTCCTACCCCTTTGTTTAATGAATTCTTTGATATCCCCCCCTAACAATCTGTAGTTTAAGTCCAGCCTACCCCATAAACTTTGATAAGTATCTGTCGTTAGCGAGGGAAAATTGAACATTTGTGGAAAGTCACTTGTGCCAGGCTCCGAACTTATAAGAAACGGTAAATGTACCATTTTTGAATGATACTTTTCCTGTAGTTTGATATGATTCTAAATCCTTTTGAGTCAAGTTAATTCTTTCCTTTTCAGTTCCCTTTTCTCTTTCCTTTTTTTTTTTAAAGTCTATATACTAAAATCTGATTATCCCCCTCATCTCTACCAATTTCAATGAATACGAATATTATTTCATACCAGATCGGCCGTCAACCGGGACAACAAGGGCCGCGTCCCTCAAAGAGGAACCAGTCTGAGGACGAAAAGTCTGTCACTGGAACAAACACTTTGACACACGAAGAGACAGTAGGTCACCAAACACGGATTATTGCCAACGTTGGACAAAGTGACTCAATACCAAATCGACTAATAAAAAGTAAACGAACGAAATGGAGCCGCGAAGAGTATCGACAAGTCATGACATCCTTCTTCACTGCACTCGAAAACCCAGTAAAGAACACCACTAATCAAACATGCCAAATTTTTTTGAAAGCATTTCACTCCAAGCAAGGCGTGAAGCCACTAGGAGGCAAGGGGTTACAGAAAATTTAGAGCAAGATCAGATAGGAGTGATAGAAGAAAGGATGAGGGTAGTGGATAGATCAAGGCAACTGGAGATATCGACTGACATTAGACTTGAATAGCTGGAGATTATAGCTCACAGGGAAACAGGAGAAGGGAAGGGATGCCAGCCTCGTAGGGCGCTGGAACTCATGACGTCTGGGAACCAGGGAATGCAGCTCCTGGGAGCAATTTTCATGAAAGTATTTGTGGACAGACAGAGGGAGGCGACGGCGCGTCTGTGAGAAAGTGACTGTAGACGAAACGCCAGGGAAAGGCCAACCACATTGCATATCCTCCTCTGGAGCCTTTCAAGAACCCCGAGGCAAACAGAAGGGGCACCAGACCATATATGGCAGCAATACTCCATGCAAGGGCGAATTGTGGATTTGTAGATCTGGAGGATCGACTCCGGGGAGAAAAACTTCCTAGCGCGGCTCAGGGAGACAACGTTCCTCGCAGTGGACGAGGCAATTGACTCAATGTATTTATTCCATCTCAGGTCAGCAGTCAACGTGAGACCGAGAAGCCGCAGAGAAGTTGAGCGTCAGACATTCTAATGGAGGGAAGGGAAGGCTCTCTGTGGTGATTAATGGAGAGCAGTTTTGTCTTAGAAAAGTTGAAGTTGACCAGCCAATTCATGCCCCAGTTCACAATCGATTGGAGGTCCTTTTCGAGACGCACGGTCAGGTGAGTTTTGTCAGCGAGACTAGATTTGTTTTTGAGGCAGGAATAAATTGGGGTGTCATCCGCGTAGATGCCAACTTGGGAAGTTATGGCGTCAGGAAGGTCATTTATGTAGATAAGGAATAGAGTGGGGCCTAGGATGGAGCCTTGAGGAACACCTGCGTTCGTGGGATAGGAACTGGAGGAGAATCCGTTAAGAACGACCATCAATTCAAGGTTTGACAGGAATGATTGTATTAGGTTATATAATCGACACGTAATGCCATAACCCTGGAGCTTGCGAAGAAGGCCGGCATGCCAAAACCTATCAAATGCTTTGGAGATGTCTAGTGCCACGGCTCGGGCTTCCCCGTTATTTTGGAGAGCTCGGTAGACTGTTTCAGTGATGGCTGTAAGCACATCGGCTGTAGATCGGGCAAAGCGGAAACTATATTGCTTGTCTGAGAGCAGATTATGGGATGTGAGGTGGTTAATCACCCCGGTATTGATTAAGGCTTCGAAGACTTTGCCGAAGAGGGGAAGGAGACTGATAGGACGGTAGTTGGAAGGGTCAGAGGGGTCGCCGGAGTTCTTGAAGACAGGAATGATCGAAGAAGACTTC
Source organism: Acanthosepion pharaonis (assembly GCA_903632075.3). Taxonomy (NCBI): domain Eukaryota; kingdom Metazoa; phylum Mollusca; class Cephalopoda; order Sepiida; family Sepiidae; genus Acanthosepion; species Acanthosepion pharaonis. Next base: position 3,434,064 of record CAHIKZ030004817.1, on the reverse strand, counting down.
CAGCAGTCAAGAAAACAAGATTCCTTGAGGCAGTAGTTGTATAGTTTCGAAAGGGCGGGCGCCAGTCCAGGCGCGCATTTCTTCAAGACAATGGCTGGTATCCCGTCTCCACCACTAGCCTTGTTGGGGTCTGAATTGGAGATAACGGCCAGTGCCAAAGATGGGGTTATGTTTAATCCACTCAATATGGCCTCAGTTCTAAGAGGGAAGTCGGTATGGGTACACCGGAAGAGTCGAGCTCGAGTTTAATGAAAATTTCCGAGCAAAGCATTCAGCCTTGTCGGTAGAGGAGGTCAGGACTTCGAACTGGTTCAATAAATGAGGTTTTGCAATTGTTCAATACGCTCTTGCAGAGACACCAATAATCTTTGGAGCCAAATTTGCGAGATGCAATACGTTCCTTCATTCGAGCCGCAAATAGTGACTTAGCATCGTTGAGGACACGCTTACATTCGTTACGGGCGGAGGCAAAGAGACGTCTATTGCAGTCAGACATGTCCCTACGGAATAGGTGGATATAGTGGTTCCTATGGGAAATGGCGGATGAGCCACAGCCGAGAACCGGGGGGAGCGACTTGACCCTATATTTCCTTGATGAGATGAAAGCGTCGATTCAAGCTTTAACCCAGGAAGAGACCTCAGAAGCACATTCTTGGACGGGGAGCTTAAAGACTCCATCCCAGAAGACATCGCGGAGGAAATCACGGAACGCGTCCCAGCCAGCTCGTTGATAGTAGAACGAAGTTCTAGTGGTAGGAAGTTCTTTATAGGGGGTGGAGTTAAAGGAGATGTTATGGAGAAGTACGTTAGGAAATGATATAAGACATAACCTCAATCAAAACATGCTTGTCAATGTCTGTAGGGACATCATGCGAAACAACAGACTCTCAAAGGCAGAAATATATAAGATAAAATTAGATGTAAGACAAAATACTATGATCCATCACTTAAACTCTATTGAGACGAATGTAGAAATAAGGAATGCGACAGAGGATGAGGTGGACGCTAAAGCGAATGAAATACGAAATAATCTCCCAGGAAATGAAACCCAAGACTCTACCTTAAACACAACCTGCAATTCTCCAGAAAATGTACCTGGAGTCATCTTCAGTGACAATAAGTTAGAATTCCTTGAAAACCACGAAGCTGAAATCACCGAAGCGAAAAATGACGTCATCCAAGTACTCAGCAGAGTAACTTTCATACAATTGTCAGACAGAGACCGGCTCCTGAAAATCCATATGTCGAATTCCAAAAAGAACATCGTGAAAACATACAATTCTGCTCTGGAAACACTGTTAACAGATAAACAACCGGGAAACATCACAGAAGTTAGCAACATCATATACGCAACAGCGTTAGCAGCGACTCGGAAGCTTGGAGTCAAGACAATAAATAAAATTAACAGACACAGTGAACCAGCTTGGAAAACCAAACTGATACGATAAATAAAACAAATCAGATGTGAGCTTTCTATATTAGATGAGCTCACCAGAAACCCTAATATGTCCACACGTAAATGCAAAAAGATCAAGCGGAAATATAACATTAAATCCCTAATTGATATTCCATCAATCAAAGAAATGCTGAAGCAGAAACTTCAGCTAAAGGCGCAGAGAACAAGACGATACGAAAAACGTTGTAGGTTCTATCGCCAAAATAAAATATTCCGAACAGATCTTAAGAAATTTTACGGGGAAATTGGAAAAACACCTATACATGTCGAAAGGCCACTATCGATTGATAATGTACAGACATTTTGGGAAAATATTTGGAGCAGCCCAAAGGAATATAACCCAAATGCAGAATGGATACGGCGTGAAGAAGAACGACTACTGGATACACCTCTGCAAGAATGGGAAAATATATCCACAGATGATGTTAGGCAAGCTCTAACGAAATCCCCAAAATGGAAATCCTCAGGAAATGACAAGTTGCCCAATTTCTGGCTGTATCATTTCACATCTACCCATGAAATTCTTGCAAAAACATTATCAACGCTTGTAAATAATCCCAATAAAATCCCGGAATGGATTACTGAAGGTATTACACACCTCATACCAAAAACAACTGAAACAGACGACCCGAAAAATTATAGACCGATAACATGTCTCTCCACAACGTATAAGTTGATCACGTCTGAACTGACGAACCGTACTTATTCCTTTCTCGAAACAAACAGCATTCTCCCCCTGGAACAGAAGGGATGCAGAAGTGTTTCATATGGCTGCAAAGATCAACTTCTGATAAATAAAATGATCCTGGAAAATTGCAGGAGACGACGCAGGAATCTAAGTGCAGCGTGGATTGATTATCGTAAAGCCTTTGATAGTGTTCCACATTCTTGGATCCTTAAGACTTTGGAAATATACAAAGTCTCCCCTGTGGTATTAAATTTCCTTAAGCACAGCATGGGAATGTGGAACACCAAACTATACATTAGTCACACCGGGGGCACTGCCATATCCAACCGTCTGAGTATCCGACGTGGAATCTTTCAAGGAGACTCTCTGTCACCCCTTCTGTTTTGTTTATCCTTAATCCCTCTTACACATGAACTGAACAACAGTAGCTATGATTACAAAATAAATAAGAAAATATTCAATCACCTACTCTACATGGATGATCTCAAACACTTTGCCAAAGACGACAATGAGTTGAAAGGCCTCCTCAATATTGTAAAATACTTCAGTGACGACATAGGTATGGATTCGAATTAGAAAAATGTGTAAACGTCACATTCAAGAAAGATAGAATTACAGAAACACCCTAAATAGATTTAGATTTTGTCACAAAGATTAGCATGGTGAAGCTTATAAGTGCCTAGGAATTAGCGAAGGAGATGGCATACAACACCCCCAAATAAGGGAAAAAATAAGAAAAGAGTACTACAGACGTGTACGTCTGGTACTAAATACTGAGCTAAACTAAAAAAAAAACAGCCATAAACACATTGTCTGTCCCTGTGGTGCAATACAGCTTTAATGTCCTTAACTGGAACATAGCTGAAATTAAGCGAATGGACGCCAAAACGAGAAAAAAATCTTCTCACTTGCTATCGCAAGCATCGTCCCAAAGCTGATGTTGATCGTCTGTATGTGCCCAGACCCGAAGGAAGCAGAAGATTAGTTCAACTAGAACTGTCCTACAAAACTACAACAATTGGCCTCCAAAGATACTTGGAAACTACAGAAGACTGGATGGTGGTATGCGTCAAGGAACATGAAAGTAGTAAGCGTCTTTACTCCGTAATGAAAGAAGCCAACAAATTAAAAATGGAGTTTCAAATGGGCGTAGAGATGCAACTACAGCACAATACACCGGCTGAAACTGCAAAATACTTTAAAAAGACAGCAAAGACGAATGCAACCGACCAGATACACAAGCGATGGCAAGATAAACAACTTCATGGCCAATACTCTGCCCGTACCAAACAAGCTGACGTAGACAAAACCCGTACTCATCAGTGGCTACGTCGTGCAGGGTTGAAAGCGGAAGCTGAAGGTTTTATCCTTGCTTCGCGGGACCAATGCTTGCTGACTAGGAATTATCAAGCACATATACTAATATATTGTGTCAGCCCAAAATGCAGATTTTGTGATAAATATCCAGAAACGATTGATCATCTTGTATCAGGTTGCACGATGTTGGCACCCACTGAATATAAAACCCGACATGACAGAATGGGCAAATATCTGCACTGAAAAATCTGCAACTTCTACGGGACGGAAACTGAAAGAAACTGGTATGAACACAACCCAGACCCGGTTACGGGGATAGGACCTGTTACAATTCTATGGGATTACACAATACAAACTGATAGAACAATCAAGGCTAACCGCCCAGATATTGTTATTAAAGACCACAAACAAAAACGGTGTCTCCTTATTGATATGGCAGTCCCTGCTGATTGCAAAAGCTGTCAAAATACAAGGACCTTGAAATAAAAATCTCGAAAATGTGGCATATGTGAACATCAACAATCCCTGTTGTAGTTGGAGCCCTAAGACTGATTGCAAAAGATTGCAGTAGACTAATTGAAGGGATTCCTGGAAGACCATGCCTCAAGGAGATACAAAAAATTGTTCTGAGAAGTACAGCCCACACTTTACGAAGGGCTTTATCTATGTAATTTTTTTTCTTTGTCAGTGGAAAGTGTCATGATGCCATTTCTAACCTTAAGTCCCTCGGTGGGAACCGGAAAGTAATGTGTAAACGCCAGAAATCAAACAAAATAAAAAATAATAATAATTTAAAATGTTAATCCGTATGGAATTTCCAATAGGATAAAGATCCAAGGTGATCTCTATCAGACCACAATTATTAATTAATGAATATCAAACGCTTAAAATACAATAGGTATAATCTCTACTTCAGGAAAGTTATAAAAATAGGCTTCAATCTTTCAGACCTGCAGGCTTGAAATAGCCTTCAATCTTTCAGACTGGCAACGCTGAATGACTGAAGCTAGTTTCATGAAGAGTATTACCGAGAGTATTTTAAGTGTTTGATATCCATTATTTAATATATATATATATATATATATATATATATATTATATTATATATATATCAATTTGACATCAGTCGGAGTCTCTCAGCCTTAGGCTATCAACGGAAGAATGAATTTGTTAACACATTATGTAAGAGATATGAACAGTCTCGTATACAAATAGAGCTCAATTATAGCGAAGATCTTTTAAAGTTAATTAGCAGCAGCCAAGGAATTCCTTCTCTTCCAAAGTGCTAGACCTACAGGATGGGGATATATATATATATATATATATATATATATATATATATATATATATATATATATATGAAATATTGATAATGAGTGTGTAATATGAAATACTTGTAGGTTTCGAACTACGCATGATAGAAAAAACACCTCTAAAAAAGATTTGTGTATATAAATTTATTACTGTCCACCATAATTTGGCATACAAAGATTACTACGATTCACTTGTTCTTGAAAAAGATTTTGCAGCTGATTTTCAGTAATACCTGCTTATTGACCTTGCCATTAATTTGGAATGTTTCTTTCTAAGAAAACATTAAATTATAAAAAAATGAATATTCAATATTCATCCTTTTCACTAAACTGATGGCAAGGATGCTCGGCGTGTATGATAATCCAATAATAAAATCATTTGATGCATTTGAAGTTTTTACGCTTTTATGCGAAGCTTTTGTTCGTAGAATCTTATCATGAGATGTTGAAAGCCTCATCTATAAAGATGCCTGTTTAATATCTGAAAAAAAAAGGCTTGAACTATGCATGCTACAGTGTGTTCACCACCACATGATCTAATATACCCTGGTTTACCATTGACGGAACCTGTCTCTTTAATTTTTTTAATCCAATCAGATCTAGAATTCCTGTGTAGTCCTTCTTTATTGTAAAGAATACTAATTGTTTTATGGACAGTCAATCAAGGGAAGCTATATTGGGTTATCAGTTATAGTGAAGTATATGAGTGTTGAAACAGATTAGTTTGATTTGGTCTTGTTAGTTAGATAGCCCACCATAAGACGGGTATAAAACAAGAAAATCAAATTGTAAAGTGAAACAACATATTTATATACATATAAATCAATTAAGTTCTTTACAAATAAAATTAATGCATTTTGGTTGATACAAGGTTGTCAAAATATTCGTAGTAGTACTTGCAAGAATGAGTTTATGTGTACGTAGGCAGGAACGTATGTGTGGATGTATGTATGTAAGTATGAGCGTTATTGTAGGTTAGGAATGTCTTTGAAATAATCGCTCAGTCTTAAAATGTTCCGTTCGTTTATCAAGTATAAAAGAGGTGAGATAATAATAACGACCGCTTTGGCATTTGTCAAAGGACGTGTTAATACGCTCTTTCCTTCTCTCTAGTGACAGGCGAACTTGCCCGTCTTTTATTTTGTTTGTGGGGCTCGAAAAGGTCATTTGGGAATTCACTCCGGGATATGATTCGGGCCTTTCCGTTGGACTATGAACAAACTTCGCGTCGTCTCGCGAAAAGATCTGTAAAATGGTTTGTTTCTGAGAATTGGAGATTATTTGAATTTTGTTTTTAAATGTTTCCTAGTTTTCTATTGGCCGAAAAAACATTTCGCATCAAGGTGTGAAATTTCATGTGTTTTGTTTTGGATTCACTTTTGCGTGTGTGTTAAACAAAGTTTGTAAATTCGAGATTTTTTAAAATTCTGACAAAATCAATGAGTCAGTGTTTACTATTTGAATTTTAAATCTAGATCTTTTTTTGTTCAATACAAAGGCAGTGGTCGCCAGCTATTTGAATAAACAATAGTCATTTTTAAATTTAAAGCTATTGAAAAAAATAGGTAAAACAAATATTAACAGACATGTTAAAACTGAATATCTCAATTTTTTCTATAATTTTTACAGATTTTTTTTATATCGTGTAAAGATCTACAAATATTTTAAATTGCACACACACACGCTATGGACATCCTGTACATATATATGATAGGATACGGAAAGAATAGGACACGTTTATCTATTTAACATGTTTCGCTTTTATATAAGCTTCATGAGAAAATGAAATGT
>CAHIKZ030004817.1:3330000-3422500 GCA_903632075.3 Acanthosepion pharaonis | reverse complement strand
GAACTTCTCTCTATGGAACTCCCTTTCATTTACGTGTTTTGCTGGGAAATCATTATCAACAAAATCGTTCATCGTCTATTTTTTTTCATTTAGTTTGTTTCCAAGAGCTATTGCTACCAATAGCGGAATCCGTATTGAGTTTAATATGACTCGATTAAATAATCGAATCCATTATCGTTTTATTTATATTCAACTAAGTCTTCTTCGGAATACATCTTGCACATTTACAAATCTGCTATTCATTTGTACATTGAATAATGTTGCCATATCTGGTCTGGGGCCTCTATAATACATCCCGAGGTCCTTAACAAAATCCAAAAAAGGATCTGTAATATAATCGATCCTCACCTGGCATCTCGACTTTAGTCACTTTCCCACCGACGTGACGTGGCCAATCTCTTTGTCTTTTCTGTAAATTTTTTCATGGCAACTGTTCTGGAGAGATTTTTTTTTCTCCGGTTCCCAGACTTCAGGAATTTAAGTGTGTTACTTGACTGGCATCTAGATCCCATCCGTTTACTGTTGAAATATTTAAATTCAAGCGTCACTTCTACTTCAACATTTATTTATCTCGCACTTCTCGCTGTGGATCTCCCTTCCATATACTTGTTTTATAAAATTCTTCATAGTTTATTTTTTAATTTAGTTTGTTTCCAAGAGCTGTTGATAACCAATGACGGAATCCGTATTGATTTTAAAATGGCTCGATTAAATAGTCGAATCCATTATCGTTTTATTTAAAGACGTTTCTTCAGAATTCAACTTGCACATTTAGAAATCAATCATTCGTCCGTGCATTGGATACTGTTGCAATATCTGGTCTGGTGCTACTATTATTCATCTCGAGATTCTTAAAAAAACCCAGAAAAGAATCTACAATGCAATCTATCCTTACTTGGCATCTCAACTTCAGTCACTTTCCCACCGATGAGACGTGGCCTCTCTCTCTCTCTCATTCTCTCTCTCTCATTCTCTCTCTCTTTCTCTCTCTCTGTCTTCTCTATAAATATTTTTATGGTAGTTATTACTAATAAGCTCTACTTGTGAGATCGACGGCATTTATTTAAGTGTACTATAAGATTGGCAAATATGCATCATCATTTTATTGTTAAAACAGCTGGATATGACCATAAATTCCCTTCTAATAGTTTATTTTCTCACACTTCTCACCCGTCTTACTCTTTTCAGGTTTCTAGCCTCAGTTTCACTTTCTTAGCTTGAAAAGTTTAAAGACGCCATGTTATGTCTTCCTGAACTCTGTTCTGTAATTTCCCTTTCTTCGCATTAAAACGTCGTCATTCGCTTTAACTCTGAGTTAATACTTGCGCCTTAGTGGCATTATCGCCTTGCTTGGTACGAAATGATAAAAGCATTCATTTTATTTGTGTAAATAACATTTATCCACGGTAGCAAGATATGAGATATGATTAAATTCAATTCCAGAATAGCCAACGCCCTGCAATCACTGACAGTCTTGCGTCGATATTCCATCGTCACACCGTATATTAGAATGGTGAAGGAAATGCTGCCTCAGGTTTGGTATGCCCGGGATCAGGCGCCTTCTTCATTTAAAAAAAATGTGAAGATATATTACGCGTCGATCTCGCTTGAAATGCCAAAATGTTGTATAAATCTTGAGAGGCAATATTACATCAGACCAAATCGATATTTTGGCATAAATTTACTGTCATATTTATCGACAACGTTAGCTACTTTCTTTGTCGGAATTACTAATGCATACTCAAACAAATAGCATACCGACATAATATTCGTATTACCAGTTATGTTATGCTCTGAAATGCAGATTACGTTGTAAAGACATGTCAAAAATTATCGTTCTTGTTACTTGTAAACCGATTAGTTAGAAAATAATTCGTTTGCGTTATCAAAAATTCTTAAATGACTTACCATATAATAAAGCATAAAATCTGAATGAAAACTTGTTAAGCAAAATAAATAAATAAATAAATATGACAGTGCAAACTGATACAGAATACATAAATTATAATATATACAGATAACCTCGACATATTTGAGAAGAATAGATTAAACTCAGAAAGAGAGCATGGAAATTTATAGGGCTTTTAATGAAGAAAGACGCCTTGTGAAATCTAAGATACACAGGATATATTGAAAGCAAGAAGGACAGATAAAACAGCCCATTAAGTACGAAACGAGATTGTGTAAATGGTTAACATTGCAGGATTTAGGAAATATAGGAAAAGACACAATTTACTAAGAGCTAAAAATGAAAAAAAAATGTAAACAAATTTTGTGGCGCCATAATCGCCACCGGTCTGGAGTGACATGGCTAATAATAATAATAATAATAATAATAATAATAATAATAATAATAATAGAAGAAGAAGAAGAGAATAATATAACGATTTCTGTAGTTATAATTTTAGGTTTCGATTCGATTTTGAAAAATGACATCGATTGGTTGATCGACAAACATAGGCTGCACGGTTGTGCCTTTTTAGTTCTGCTAGGGTATCACACTTAGTTATGCATATGTTTCAATTCTGGTACCCCCATTGCTGTAGGTGTTAGTAATATATTGGGGAGCATTGATATGTTATTTCATCAACTTAAGTGTATTCTTTTCTAAATTCGGTGATGAACTTTATCATTGAATACCCACTGGATGCGAGAAGCCAGTAGTCTTCGTCAAGAGATGGAAAAATATATACACATATACGTACATACCTGCACACCTATATACATCCGTCCTGGGTATGACGATAAAGTACGTTCAGGTCTTCCTGGTCAAAACGATAAACTACGTCCAACAGCATGGCCTCTGATCAGGAGGTTTTGAGAATCGTCAAAACACATTTTAATTTCTGTATTCCCTTGTCCACACTGACTCGGGTGACGAGTTTGGTATTTACCAATTAGACATTCCACATGAGTTCTTTTTTAAGATGGATTAAAGTTATCTGATATCACTTCTTACATTTCAATTCCAGATCATAGTTTCTGTTTTAGAAATGATTCATTTCGAGTTCTTGGAAATGTTGCTAGCTTCCTGATTAAGATGATAAATTACATCCAAAAGGAAGCCTCTAATCAGAATGTTTTGAGAAGCGTAGAACCACATCTTAATTGCTGTTTTTTCCAGGTCCATCCTAAGCCGAAATGATAGCACCCGTTAGGGTCCCAGCTAAGGTCCAATAGTAAAATCCTCATACTGGGTTAAAAAAATTATGAAAGTGAAAAAATAGGTTTTAATAACAGAAATAGTTTGTAAAAAAATATATTAACAACAATAAAAATTTTGTCGGCATTAAATAACCAATTGAAGTTGCTCTACAGTAAAACAAAACCAAACTTACATACATACATTGTGGAAGTCAATTCGTGAACGAGTAAGACCATCGTTTGAACTCAAACCTTAATTTTTCACATATTTTAACCATCATCACGGCGTCGTTGATGACATCTCAAATGGCTTTTAAACCTGCAAGAGACATGCCGAATATCGCAGATTTCTGACATGTCAGTCCTCTTGATCCATCTTCCGCCTTTCTGGAAACTTGCTGGAGAAATGTCGTCTTAGTTCACAGGTTGATCGACACACTTTATTGCAGATTGTACATGTATGATCATCGGGGATATGATACTGGTTATGTTAACATCACGATCAGTCCGCCTGAGACTGAGAAGATCTGATTTTGAAAAGCAAATGCGGCCACATTGATCACACATTGGAGACTCCTTCGAGCCGCGTTCTGGTAGACGCCTTTGATATATTTATCAGCGCATTTTTATTGTGCATATTCTATCCTGCTGCTCTCAAAATCCATGACATCAATAGCAATCGGATTTGTTTGGCGTTCTGATGCGATTTCTTCCAAATTGTCTATATGTATATCTGTCGCTTTGAGTGTGTCCATTATATTTTAATTAGCACTTGACGGGCTTACACAGCGTTTGTTTTTCACTGTGCAACATCTCCATACATCTAGGCGGACTAGATGACCAGACCGTCTATGTTGGTGTTTCATATACATGGAATCGATACTTGCCGATGTTGCCAACTGCACATATAATCGGGATGAGATCTTTAGAATATTATGCAGACAACGGTGAGGAATGTGGTCAAGGCGCTGAATATGCCTGCGATAAGTTGTCCATGTCTCACAGCCGTATAGCATGGTTGTTAACACACACGCACGATACCCCGATACTTTTGATTTTTGCTATTATGCATGATTTTGTTCAAAGCCTTGAATTAAGTTGACCAAATGAATTACATGCATACACACAGACAAAATAATAGGAGGCTATCTACAAGGGTTTGCTGGTCAATCCCCATTGCAGACGCCCGCTCAGGCGCATTTCTGTTTGTTAAACATATAAACATATAAATGTTGAACCTGGGGTTTATACGTCAGTTACAACTAAACGAGTGACTCTGGTACAGACGGAAGAAGTGAATCCTGTCGGCTATAACTGTCATGCATGCAAGAAAGAATCAAGGGGATGATTGTGGTTTAACTTGGCATTTCCTTGCTGGAAGGAAAGTATAGATCCCGTCTTTTATCCAGGAGAAGACCACAGAAGCGTATTTATGAATAGGTTTGTTTGGCTAGTTTTATTTTGTTTTACGGCATATCAACCTCAATGAGTTATTTAATGCCGACAACATTTTTTTTTAGGAATAGAATATCGGTTTAGATTGGTTTGGTTTTTTTGTTTTTACGAATCAACCTCAATGGGTTATTTAATGCCGACAACATTTTTAGGATAGATTCGTATGAATAGAATATGTATTCTTTGGTTTAGATTCTTTGGTTTATTTTGTTGTATTCAACCTCAATGGGTTTTTAATGCCGACAACATTTTTAGGATATTTTGAATAGAATATGCATTCTTTGGTTTCATTGGTTTGGTTTATTTTGTTTTACAATCAACTCAATGGGTTATTTAATGCCGACAACATTTTTTAGGATAGATTCTTATGAATAGAATATGTATTCTTTGGTTTCGATTGGTTTGGTTTATTTTTGTTTTTACGGCATATCAACCTCAATGAGTTATTAAATGCCGACAGTTCATCAGACCTACAAATTCAAAAAACTTTTGAATTTATAGGTCTGATGAATTGGATCGTATTTACGATTCAATGGGTATTTATATATTTTGCATATGTATGTATATTTACCACTAATATTATCTATCTATGTATCTATCTATCTATCTATCTATCTATCTATCTATCTATCTATCTATCTATATATATATATATATATATATATATATATATATATAGTTTTAAGGTTTGTTATATTTATGGGATACAGTGCACAGAGATAGAGCGTATGTAAATATAAATATAAAAGTGAATATTGAAGTCAACCCTCAGAGGCAGCAGGTTGTTTCATGCTAGGCACAATCATCGGGCCTGACGACTGCGTCCAGCATAAAACACCTTGTCGGCTCTGAGTGTTGATTTCAATGTTCACTTTATATATATATATATATATATATATATATATATATATATATATATATATATATATATATATAAAAAATATAGCCAGAACTAGAGAGCCAGGGATAGAGAACGCTGATGTTGGAGTAAACGGACGTGTTTTTACATTTGTTTATCTTTGAATAGTGGCTCATTATCGCCGTTTTTTTTCATCTATTATTATTTATATTCAAAGATTCTTTAACAACATTTAGTATGAATTTTATTTCTTTACATTTTCTTATTTATTTGTTAAGTAATGTAATTTTTATTTATTTATTTATTTATTTTGTACATGCTTGTTTAGTCGTTTAAATGTTTAGTCGTGGTATACAGCGAGTTTTTCTTCTTTTTTTTTTTTTCGGAGTTAGAGGAAAGCAATTTTGTAATGTTATTTTGTTATCTTTGACTAGTGGCTCATTATCGCCGTTTTTTTTTTCATCTATTATTTTTTATTTTCAAAGATTCTTTAACAACATTTAGTATGAATTTTATTTCTTTACATTTTCTTATTTATTTGTAAAGTAACTTAATTTCAATTTTATTGAAAACGCGTTCCCAGTTATAACGTTATTTTGTTTCGTTTTTACTACAAGAAAAATTCTGTTTACTCTGACATTCAGTGTATGTTCTATGTATGTAAGTGGCAGTGGATACAAGTAGTACCTTTTACCGCGAGGCATTTAAACACCAGGTTGGAATCTGGAGCGGGATAGCCTTTCTTAGATGAGGGTGAATGGAGTCTCTCTCAGCCTTGGTTGGCAATCCATTTAGTGATGGTGTCACGATAAAAACAGCTTTGATAGCCCTAGCGAGGCATCAAGAATCCAGCTATTGACAAGATTATGAACTACACCAATCAAAGTATTGAAGATAACGACGTAAATGGGGGTGGAACTTCTTGTGAAGGCCCCACGTCCGGCTGGTGTCCCATTGTTCAGCAGGTTGGGCCCGGTCGTCATCATGCAACTGCTCGAATCTCTGAGGGAACAGCTCTGAACCCTGCGGGGTGGACTGCCCCCGACTGTAAAGAAACGAGATCAAAATTTGTATCATGTAGAAACGGTGCTTTTATCAGCGCGTTCAACACTAGGACACTGAATCCACCCTCCCGTCTTAACGAACTTCTGAAAAATACAGAGGATCAGAATATCGATATCATTGCCATTCAAGAACATCGTTTCTTCCATCCTAACACTGATATTGAGTATCACAGGATCGAAGACTATCATCTTGTTACAGCCTCATGTGTGAAGAACTCCGCCAACTCATCTATATGGGGTGTAGGCATTCTGCTTTCGCCAAAAGCGATGGATAATTTATCGAGTGTAGTGAAGATATCATCAAGAGTCGTTATTGCCGATTTCAAAGGTAATCCTAGAACAACAGCCATATCTTGCTATAGTCCCCACAACGATAGTGACAATGAAGAAATAAACCAGTTTTACAATATTCTACGTTCTTCTCTAGAGAATGTTCCAGCTCACAACTTTCTCTTTGTACTTGGGGACTATAAAACGCTAAGCTTGGAACAGATGATGCCAAATTCACTTTCCATACAGAAACCAACCGTAATGGCGAGTATCTGGTTGACTTAATGGAGGAATTTAATCTGTATCCAGCTAACACTAAATTTATGAAGTGCAACAATCAACTATGGACCTTTGAGTAGCCAAATGGCAGCAGAGCCCAACTAGACTTCCTACTGGTTCGTAAGAAGTGGCAGAATAGCATTAAGGACTGCCGAGCATACTCATCTTTCTCTTCCCTGGGATCTGACCATCGAATCGTCTCTGCCACAGTTAAACCGAGTTTTAGAGTTTCGAAGAGACCAACTACGGATCCCATGAAAACTATTGACTGGAAAGCGGTCTACCGTGACAAGAATCTATCATCTCAGTATGCAGTGAATGTGTTTAACAGATTCCAAGAACTCTTTCACTACGACCCAGAGAACTCTCAGTTAGATTCAAGGAACATAGACCTGATCTATGGAAACTTGATTAAAGCCAACGAGGAGCTGGCTCTATCTACATTTCCCCAAAAAACCAAAATCACGAAGAAGTCCAGTTATTTCAGGCATCAAAATCTCAGAAGCTCGAGAAAATCTCAAGAAAATCTCGTCGATGTACCACTGCCACCCTTCTCAGAGCAATAAGAAGTTAACAGCTGCAAAAAAATCCCTCGACCCTGCTTACCTTGAAGCTGAAGAAGCTTATATAAATGGGAAAATAACTGATATTTCCCATCTTCATATCAACCAACAACACTCTGCAGCTTGGAAAACTATAAATGAACTAGTGGGAAAGGGATCAAAACCTCCACCAACAATTAAAGGTGGCAGCCGTGAGCAACGGCTTGGTAATTGGCTTTCTCATTTCAAAGACCTCCTTGGTAATCCCGCAAGTCTTTCTGGTCACGTGTCCCTCCCAAAAGTTCAAATTAGTAGTGCTTTGAACATATCAACAGGAGAGTTCACCATTGCAGAGTTGAAATGTGTTCTAATGAAGACAATGAACAAAGATCTTGGTCCTGACAAGATTCCGGTCATCTTGTGGAAGGACCCTATTTTTCACCAATTACTTCTTGATGTGTGTAATTATGCAAAGGCCAGCTACGTTTCACCAACCATCTGGCTACGATCGCAAATCATCCTTATCCTCAAAAAGGGCGATTTGACATTACCAACCAATTATCGCGGTATTTCGTTGCTTCCTATAGCTGCGAAAATCTATAACAAACTTCTTCTAAATCGAATTCGCGCTGAAGTTGAACCCATTCTACGCAAAAACCAAAATGGTTTCCACCCAGGTCGTTCCACTCTTGGACAAATCCTCACATTGCGTAGAATAATTGAGGAAATCACATTCTGCAACAAAACTGCAGCTCTTATCTTTGTAGACTTCAACAAAGCTTTCGACTCAGTCAACCGCGAGACTATGTTTGAAATTCTTAAACTCTACGGCATACCAGTAGAAATCATTGAAGCAATCAAAGTATTGTACACCAACACACAGGCCACTGTCCTGACCCCAGATGGAGAAACAGAACCTTTCTATATTCTGGCTGGCATTCTCCAAGGTGATACACTTGCACCTTTCCTTTTCATCATTGTAATAGACTATATCATGCGTATATCAGTGGATACAATCAAAGAAAATGGTCTGATGTATCAGCCTAGAAGAAGCCGATGCTGATTTTGCCGATGACATAGCACTGTTGTCTGACAAACTCATTAGTGCCCAAGCACTCTTTTCTTCTCTTGAATCAGCAGCTAACTGTGCAGATCTACACCTAAATGAAACTAAAACTGAGTGTATGCCAATTAGCATTCGCAACAATCATGAGATCAAAACACTCTCAGATAACATCGTCAAATGTGTCGAAGACTACAAGTATCTATGATCACACATCAAGAACTCTGAGAAAGACTTCAACATTAGAAAAGGTATAGCATGGACTGCTTGTAACAAAATGGATAAGATCTGGAAATCCAATCTTGCTCGTCAATTCAAAATCCAACTTTTCCGCGTACTTATTGAGCCAATCTTACTCTGTGGCTCTGAAACTTGGACTCTCTCAACAAAACAACAGCGTCGTTTAGATGGATGTTATACACGTCTTTTAAGAAGAGTGCTTAATCTCTCATGGCGAAACCACCCAACTCTAGAAATGATATATGGTGACTTGCCAAGAGTATCAACTTTAATTTGTAAGAGACGTGTCCAGTTCGCCGGGCATTGTGCACGTGCCACAGATGAACTTGTGTCATCATTTGTACTCTGGAGGCACCCATCATCTGTCAATCGATCACGCAAGTTAACCTTTCCAGATAGGATAAAACGTGACACATTGATCCCTAAGGAAGATCTTTTAGGTGCTATGACAGATAGGGAATACTGGAGAGGTGTAGTGAGTTCAATCTCGGCTGAAGCCGCAAGAGGATGATGATGAGAGAGCCAGACAAACCTAGCAAGGTTTCACCTAAGCGGATTGTCAGGGAATATATATATACATCGCGTCACTCTCTCTCTCTCTCTCTCTCTCTCTCTCTCTCTCTCTGTATATATATATATATATATATATATATATATATATATATATATATATATATGTGTGTGTGTGTGTGTGTGTGTGTTTGTGGATTTGACGAAGGCTTTTGACACTGTGAATCGAGAGTCTCTTTGGCAAGTCTTGAGGAAACTCGGCATCCCTGAAAACATGCTAAAGGTCATCATCTCCTTTCATGAAGGAATGAAAGCTAACATCGTGTCGGATGGTTTGATGTCAGAATCCTTTGATGTCACAAATGGCATCAAGTAAGGTTGTGTCATGGCTCCTGTCCTTTTTGCCCTTTTCTTCTCGGTGATGCTGAAATATGCATTTGCAGACACAGAGAGTGGCGTCAAATTTCAGTTTCGAACAACTGTTGGTCTCTTCAATCATCAGCGCTTCAGAGCCAAGGCCCACCTTCGTACGTAAATTATTCTTCGCGATTTGTTGTTTGCTGATGATGCGGCTCTTGTAGCGACATCCTTTGAGGTGGCCCAACATCTAATAAATCGTTTCTCTGCTGCATGTAAATCATTTGGTCTTACACTTAGCATAAAGAAAACTGAAGTTGTGCACCAACCTTGTCCTACTCCGAAGGAATTGCGTGGTGAGAAACAAAAACCCTTAATCTACAAATTTCCAGAGAGACCATTGAGAGTAGAAGACAAAGCACTGAACTATGTAAAGTCTTTCACCTATCTTGGTAGCAAAGTCAATTACAGTGGAACTTTAGATGATGAAATCATGCATCGGATTGCTAAGGCTACCAGTGCTTTCGACAAACTTCGCCATCGCTTGTGGAATGAGCGGGGTATTCGACTGGATAGGAAAATTCGGGTTTACAGAGCTGTTGTACTTGCCATCCTTTTGTATGGCTCAGGGTCATGGACTCCATACAGGTACCATATACGCCAGCTAGATGTTTTCCATAAAAGCTGTCTCCGTGCAATCTGTGGAGTTAAGCTTCAAGATAAGACATCTAACGTAGACCTGTTTAACAGGTGTAATATTGGAGGTATCGAGACTTTTCTCATACAGATTCAGTTACGGTGGACTGGTCATGTTTTGAGAATGTCTGATGACAGGATACCCAAGTTCCTAATGTACAGCCAGTTAGATCAGGGCTACAGGAATGTAGGCAATTTGAAATTCTTTAAATATATATATATATATATATATATATATATATATATATATATATATATACGTATAATATATTGCGTATATATATATATATATATATATATATATATATATTTAAAGAATCTCAAATTGCCTCATATGGTTATAGTCTATTACAAACGAGCTATGTGACAGCTGTCTTCAGGACAAGAATGTCTAGAATTTTTTTTTTTTTTTTGGTTCGATTGCCGTCATTGTCAAAAATTTTCCTTAAATAATATTTAAAAATAAAAATAAATTTAAAAAGTGCGATCAGGTAATATACATACATATATTTAACATGAAAAAATAATTTTATATACTATAAGTAATTCTATTACATTTACTGGTTTTTCTTTAAAAAAAACAAAAACAAATAGTCTATTAAAATAGCAGTGACAATATTTTAAAGTTGTGATTAAAATTGTAGTTAAAACGAATTCTAACCTAAACATCTTTTAAAATTGTAGTTAAATAAAACGTATTCTAACCTAAACACCTCTCTAAAAGTACTACCGGCACTTAAATGAATCCAATAAAACACCGACTGAAAAATGAAATTATGACGAAAAGCTAGAAGATGTAGGCCATTGAATGAACCATGTCTTTTGTACACACATGTGAAACTATATATTGCTAAGTTTATATCTAAAAATTAAATAAAATAAATCGATAAATAAAGTTTACTAAATCAGAGAAATGAATTAGCTATTTTTGCCGTAAGTGCCATAAATTTTACTTAAATAATATTTAAATATAAAATTTTAAAAATCGTAATATACATATACTTGATATGGAAAAATAATTTTACTTACTGTAAGTAATTCTAATACATTTACTTCTATTAAAAAGAAATATAGTCTATTAAAATTAACAATGAAAATATTTTAAAGTTGTAATTAAAATTGTAGTTAAATAAAATGAATTCTAACCTAAACTTTTTTTAAATTGTAATTAAATAAAATGTTTTCTAACCTAAAGACCTCCCTCTTAATACTACACGCACTTAAAAGAATCCAATAAACACTTACAGTAAAATTAGGTACCTTCACGAAATCGCTAAAAAAAGAGCATAGTCTGATGAAAAAGACGCCAAACTTTATGAAAACAAAATGTTATCGTCTAAATGTTTATGTTTTTATAAAGAGGAAAGACCAAATTTTTTTAAATTAATTTTTAAAATTTTTCCTTCTTTTTAGAACATTCTAAATTTTGATTAAAAAAACCTTGTTTCTCTTTGTACCAACAGGGGCTAGTAAATAACATAGATAATTTTTAGCACTTTTTTTTTTGTATTGCATCATTAATTTTGAAAATCTTGCAAAAATAAAAAATAATTATCAGATGTTACTGAAACATTCAGAAACTATTCACAGATGATCGAAATTATTATAAATATGTTTTTTTTTATTAAAGTCATGGCAGAAATATATTTTTTTTATATTTATTAACACCCCCATAACTAATTTTATGAAAAACTCTAGAAATTCGAGCGCATCAATCTTAGTGATTACAATAGTTAAAAGCACAAGGCTTTCAAGAATGCAAATCATGTTTTTTCTTTTTTTTAATTGGAGCTGCAGTACCTGAAAATCAGCTCTGAATTGTAACATACAAAACTCAATAAAACAAATATATTATTTAATTTCAAATGCTTTTATTTGTTTTTATGAATATGGACAATATTTTCTGAAAGTAAAATCTTTTTTCAATGAAAATTGAATTTTTCATACAATTATTTGTTATTTCTTTAATTATAATAAGTTTTTAAGAAATATTATAACATTAGTTAAAAGCACCGTCAACCTTTCTAAGTGAACTTATGAGATTGTCATTGTCTAGCGCTTTGAAAATTGTATCATTTGGACCAATCAGAAGATCCGCAGTAATTAAGAAATGTATTTTTTGTGTTTATAATCGGGCGGTAATTATAAATTACAGAAGAACAACCAGAATACAATTATGTTGCGTTATTTGTTGCATTGTTCTCCGCTGTTAAGGACATTACTTTTGCGAAACACGCATGGAGAAGTTAATTTGATTTTTCAATTTCAACTGAGAAGGGTACCTATGATTATCAGTATCATCTTATGAAATTTAACTACTGCTAAACTTTAATTTATACGATCTTATTTTTAAATTAATCTCAGTTATGACATTTTTCCATAAATGATATATCAAAATTAATAATAAAATGAATGGAAATATAAATAACACAGTAAAATGTAATAAATGTACATAAAATTATAGTATTTTATGTACACTTCTGATAAAATTTCATAAGAAAGGTACCTATAAGTTAATTAGATACCTTTCTTATGAAATTTAATCTCACTCTTAACAGTCTTATTTTTCAATTTTACATTTTCCATAAAGCATCGTAAACCTAAAGATGAAAGCTAAGCACAAAAGACAAAAAAAGAAAAAATTAGAGCACTGAAAGTTTTCCTTAAAAGTAACGAGGTAAATATTTTGTTCACTTAAATCTAAATAATTTCACTTCCTTCCATCCGTAGAAAGAATTATCCTCCCGTAAGTAATCTAAACGTCATGAAAATGTCTTTCGTCACCTGTCAAAAGACGCGAAAGGTTATGACCTGCTTTGTTTTATTTTCAAATTACATTTTTTCGGCGCAGAAGCTAAGTTAAGCTTGATTCAAAATATTTTAAATAAACATTATAATTTCTGATTCTATTAAAATAAGTTTTGAAAAAATGATAATTGATTTTTAAAAAATATCAAAATCGGATTTTCATCTTTTTTATAAAATGGAAAAAAATGATGGAAAATGATGGATTATCTGTTCTTTTTTTTTTTTTTTGACAAAAAATGCAAGATTTTTTAACGAAAATTTCGGACGTGCCAGGAACGATTAAAAAATGTAAAAAAATACCCCATAAATACTTTGATCTTTCCTCTTTAATAATAATATGAACATTAGACAATAAAACTTTGTTTTCGTCGAGTTCGGCGTCTTTTTCACCATGCTATGCTCTTTTTGTTTACATTTCGTAGAGGTACCTAAGTAAAATAAAATTAATATGAAATGCTAGAAGATGTAAGCTTATGAATGACCAATGTCCATTGTACTTACATGAGAAACAATATATTACTAGGTTTATATAAAAAATAAAAGTTTACTAAATCAGTGAAAGTAAGTAGCTATTTTTGCCGTCATTTTCATAAATTTTACTTAAATAATATTTAAATATAAAAAAAATTGTTACCTAATAATATACATACTTATACTTGATGTGAAAATAATTCTACATACTGTAAGGGATTCTAATACATTTAATTGTTCTTAAAAGAAATTTAGTATATTAAAAATTAAAAGTGAAAATATTTCAAATCGTAGTTAAATAAAACATATTCTAATCTAAACACCCACTAAAAATATTTAAATATACAAATAGAAACAAATGCCGTAAGAATTTTTGCCGTTAACAATAACATTTTTAAAAATCCAGACGACATGCATTTAACGGATGTTAGATTTCATTGAAAAATACATCCCTACCCGCTACCAACACGTAACTAATAACTGATACATCAAAGTACAGACACAATGAACACGTAGACACCACATGTCTAGTGGAACTGGATTTATCAGTAACCTTGGAAACGTGAATTATGATTTTAGCTGTGTCTTTAAAACCCAGTAATTTTAAAAGTTACTCAAAAATTCGCTTGAGGATGAAATAGAACTAATGTCTAATTTAATTACAAAATTAAATTCGGAGCTTTTAGCTTCCATTTTTGAAACAGGGTTAGAACTGTGTAGCGAAAAACATATTTTAAATCAATTAATTTATAATATATATATATATATATATATATATATATATATATATATATATATATATATTTCTTTGCGGTAGAGAACGTGAGTATTACTGGAAAGACCTTTCGCTAATACTACTTGGCATAATTAACAAAAAGGGAACAATATATATATATATATATATATATATATATGTGTGTGTGTGTGTGTGTGTGTGTGTGTGTGTGTGTGATAAAAACTTGATAGAGGAAAACAACAGGTTTCGCCTCCGATATTCAAAGATTTTTAATCAGGAGTACAAAAGGTAACATACAATAAATTTTAATTTGCGAATGATTGATGAGAGGGGAAAAAAAGAAAAAAACAGTGGGGAGTGCTTGAGTGCAATTATAGCAATCCCCAGCAAACAATCACGCTGTTTACAGAGAGAACGTTTGCGAGACTTTATATACAATGACGCCAGTGCATTTCAATGAAATTAAAAGTGTAACTGGGACAAAACAGTAAACCAGTCAACACTAAATTCATTTGCGCACCTTCTGTTTTTAATCAGGTGCTAAGAAATTGAGTATCCTTAGGTGTTTTGGTTTAGTTCATTTGGAACCAAGGTATGATTCCTGATGTTAATTGGCACGTGTTGTTTGATTCTAGCGTATAGTCGTTGGGTTCTCCTCCATATGTAGCTGATTCCGCAACTATAATTGTAGTTATATATAACAAAATTCACTTGATATATATATATATATATATATATATATATATATATATATATATATATATATATATATATATATATATATATGTGTGTGTGTTTGTGTGTGCAGTTTGTATATGTGTATCAAGAAAGATCTACAAATTAAATAGAGTAGGTAGAAATGTTATATGCAATTCAGCCTCCCTTTGAAAGTAATCTACATTTCTTGATGATTAGACTCCTACGTGCGTTTAATTTGTTCCTTTGAGAATAAGGCACTGGTGAATGGAACACAGCAAATAAGCAATTTTGAGTTTCCACATAATTTATTTTGCTTCTAAAACCCTTCTCTCGATAATTGGGAACAGTTTCAAAATAATAAAATCCACTTTCGGGAAAGCTATTAACAGTTTTTTTTTTTAATCTATGAAGGAGAGACGATCAGAATAGACATTCCAAGAATACTAACAAGACGATTGCCTCTTTTCCCTCTATTGCCAGTTTTATTGTCAAGGATACGAAGTTTGAATTCACATCTTGTTTATCAAATCTACAGGATACGATAGGCAAATTGTCGATAATTTATATTTTTAATATCGTGCATCCATTTTCTTTATTTTGTCGACTGCACAATTTAGTAGGGTCAGTTGGGCATCATCTATGAAAAAAGGGAACATGACGCAATTCACTCCGCCAGCAAACAGCTTGGCATATAATCCGAATGTGTTTGGGTGTCAATCTGTGGGCAGTACTGAGGATTCTGAAAGAGCTGAATAAGATTAATGATTACGGCAGCTCTGAAAACTCCCTCTGATCCTTCTGTTAAGAAAAGAACTCCCGAATTTGATGATGAAGTCCTAAGAGGAAACGAGGATGATATATCCAATCAACATCATGGTGTTTGAAGTAATCACCATTGCTGACGCCATTATTTCTCTATTTTTCTTCCCATAGGGTCAATTCAGAAGCCTTTTTCAACTCATATTTATCTGACAAGGTTTCTCGAATATTCAGGCCAATAGATATAGTCGTATAAATATAATGTTAAAAAGGAGCTTCTACTCGAAT
Source organism: Acanthosepion pharaonis (assembly GCA_903632075.3). Classification (NCBI taxonomy): domain Eukaryota; kingdom Metazoa; phylum Mollusca; class Cephalopoda; order Sepiida; family Sepiidae; genus Acanthosepion; species Acanthosepion pharaonis. The sequence goes on along the minus strand of CAHIKZ030004817.1, from coordinate 3,406,260 downwards.
ATGAGTATCCATAAAACATAACGTTTAAACAAAATAAATGAAAATATATCGGATTTAATCCTTTCCTAACAAGTATATATATATATATATATATATATATATATATATATATATATATATATATATATATATATATATATATATATAATTTTCATATGGACAATTTGCTCAGTACAAATATAAATCTTGTTTCGGTGCATTTAATTGCACCTCGACTGGTGAGAACAGAAACTGTTACCACAAAATAACCAAATAGTTGTAATGGACCAGACGAGGTGCAACTAAATGCATCGAAACAAGTTTTCATCATTAGTCAGTAATTTTTTTTTGTTTATATCAAAAAAAAATATGATAAATAATTATTGCTCAACTCTCGGTATTGAGCCTACCTGAATTAATGCTGTGAACGTTAGAATTTATATATTATTTTCCTTCTCATTACATTCGGATATGCACACACACACACACACACACACACACACACACACATATATATATATATATATATATATATATATATATATATATATCGACCTAAAGAAAATGAATTTCTTTTGTATGACCAATTTTTTTTTTTTTGCAGGACCTAGGTACCTTTCGGCCAACGCTTCATCAGGGTCTTTCGTTGGCAAATGATTTTAAACAAACAATGAAAATGAAAAGAACGCCAAAATGGTATGGTTGAACACGTCTAAAATTTTACGAAGATATATATACGTAAAATAAAATAAATTTACGATTAAAATAAATGCGTAAATAATGAATTAATAATAATGAACCAACCTGAGCAGTAAGATAGGAAAATAAGTTGCTCATATATCAAAAATAAATTTAGCGATCGTGAAAAATTCTCCTTTGTTTAGAAAGCGATGGTTTAAATAATTTGAGGCAGATGGCTTCCAAAATAGACAGATGATATTTGGACCTGCCTACGCATATAATTGAAAACGAGTCCATTGTGAAACGTTTCGAGCATGACTCATTTTATAATAGGTGTTGCCCGATCGCCGAATCGTGAGCTGATTGCGAAACACGAATGCGATTATCTAAATTTAATTTAATGTGTCTGGGTACATGTTGTCCGATTCTTGTTTCCAAACGAAGACATGTTCGCCCTATGTTCGAAGACATGTTCGCCCTACGATTATATATAAATTTAAATGTCAGTGCGAAGCTGAATACATAGGGCGAACATGTCTTCGTTTGGAAACAAGAATCGGACAACATGTACCCAGACACATTAAATTAAATTTGCCAACGATAGACCCTGATGAAGCGTTGGCCGAAAGGTACCTAGGTCCTGCAAAAAAAAAAAAAAAAAATGTCATACAAAAGAAATTCATTTTCTTTAGGTCGTTATATTTGTTTTGTGGTATCAAAACATTATTCCAATATATATATATATATATATATATATATATATATATATATATATATATATATATATATATATTGAGCATTGTGTAAAAATAATTTCGTATATGTCAGGATTTTATTGAGTTAACATTTAGGAATACAAAGCTTTTTTCCAAAATTCCTGCAACCATAGACAGTGCCTGATACTAGATAGTATTTTGGAAAACTATGGACTATTAAAAGTATTATTCAATATCAATTGCTGACGTTGATTGAAAGACTAACCGATATTCTTATGATTAAAAAAAAACATTATAGTGCTTACCCATATCTTCTAAACAAAATAATAATAATAAAAAAAACGATAACATAAAATATGCAAAAATTACTTCTAAAATCTAATTTAAATGTAAGGAGCATACGTGTGAATTTTATATCTATAGATAGATAGATAGATAGATAGATAGATAGATAGATAGATAGATAGATAGATACGAACAGAATGAGATAGATAATATACGAACAGAATGAGGTAGATAGATACAACAGAATGAGATCGATATATAAATAGATAGATAGATAGAGAGGGAGAGAGAGGGAGAGAGAGATCTATACAAACAGAATAAGATAGATAGATAGATAGATAGATAGATAGATAGATAGATAGATAAATTCAATAGTAAAAAAAAAAATGTTTCTTAACTTTGATATGTTAATCTTTTAATATAAGTGGCGTACTATAAAATAATTATCCTTACCTTCATTGCACTTGTATTTCTGACCTGAATCTATATTCTGTTAACTGAACAGTCTGTAAATTTTTTAATAACAAAAGTAAACAAGACGAGAAGTGTATTCTAGATTTACGCAGGACAGCACTGACGCCAGTAATCAATTGATGGCTCTCCCAAAGAGGAGGTCAACGTTAGCGTGAAGTTAGTGCCGTGTGTCAGATCAGACAGCACTTGACCGAATGACACAACGAAGACCCAGAACGACCAACTCGCAGACAAGGTGTAACTTATGATTAATAGCCAATCTCTTTAGTGAGTTGACCAAGTCTGCTTACCCAAACCAGCAACTGAATCGCAGAAGTCGCCATCTCGAAAGAAGACCATGTCTATGCGTAAAGATTGAAAGAAGTTTATCCTGATTGTTATAGAAATGGCGCTTGCATTTAAAGGACCGTACAAAACGCCAGAATTCTGCTTCGAATTTCTCATGGGGTACACATTTGTTATAAACATTAAATTCTCATGAGATACTCATCTTATATATAAAATACATTGTGTGTTTGTGCGTATGCATTTCCAAGCAACTCCTCTGTTCCCACTGGTCCGATTTCCTTCAAAATCCTTAGAAATGTTATGCACAGGGAACGACTTCTATTGGGCTAAGATTCAGGGTTGCCAGATTATACGAGTTTAAAAATATATATTAATATATTATACTAGCCATTATTGTCGCTTTCATGGTTCAAAAGCAATAACTCTTGTTTTCCTTCCGTATCCAAAGTTGCAGTTAAGTTACAAATTTAAGCAAGCAAAACTCGGGTGGTATTTAAGATATTACTTGGTTTAGCCATCCTCTAGGGAGGAGTAGATGCGATAGGCATCAATAAACTACAGAAGAACTCAAAATTGATCGCTGCCTTTAAGTAGTGAATTAATGTTTAAGCTTATCTTTTAAAAGTTCAACGATAATTCTTCTGCTGACACTTAAAGCGACTTGATGTACGTAGATCCTTATTTTCCGTACAATTATTATTTCATGGGTGACAGAACAGGTAACAGTTTATAAGAGAAAATTAATATAGTGTAAAGATGGGAAAGTAGAAATTAGAATTAGTCATACATTCAGCATTTGAAGAGTTAGAGAAAAATAATAGCGAATCAAGTCCTATATTATGGAATCTCCATGAATTGATGCTCAATTAACATAGAATTTTGAGATTAAAAAAGGCACAGATCTAATAGGTTACATGCAAAAAACTAAATATATGATAAGCTCCAGAGGCGGATATGCAGCATAATTGGCCCTGATCTGGCATCTCGTCTACAGTCACTTTCTCACAGACGCGCCGTCGCCTCTCTCTGTCTGTTTTACAAATACTTTCATGGCAATTGCTCCGTGGAGCTGCATTCGCTGGTTCCCAGACTTCATGAATTCAGGCGCCCTACGAGGCTGGCATCCCACTCTCACCCTTTCACTGTCGAAACTCCTAAATGTAGCTGTCTCTTCTACTCCAATAGCTTCATATTTCGCACCTCTCGCCTGTGGAACTCCCTTCCCTATTTCAGTTTCCATTAGAGCCATAATCTCCAGCTATTCAAATGTAATGTCAATCGACATCTCCAGTTGCCTTGATCTATCCACTACCCTCAACCTTTCTTCTATCACTCCTATCTGATCTTCTGTAACCCCTTGCGTCCTAGTGGTTTCTTGCCTTGCTTGGGGTGAAACGCTTAAAAATATAAGAATAAAATATATGTATTATATATTATGTACCTGTAAACATTATCATTCTCCAGGTTTAACTAATTTGCATAATGATTTTAAAAACGTTTATTTCATTAATTAACTGTCCTTCATTACTTATCTTTTATTCGAGAATTGTTTTTATTTTCACATCAAAAATAGTTCTTATGAGATAGTCACTTATTATAAACATTAAGTTCAAGCCAGAAACCTTTTCCCCTGTGAACCGGAAATAGCACAGGTTTAATAAAGTTTGTCAATCGACAATCTCGTTTCCACGAGAGCAATTTCAACATTTCCCAGTTCACCACAGGCGCGGACCACTATTTTTGTTGGTAGTAACAGCTGAAGCATTAGTTTTAGGTTTTTTCCTACATGGATAAAACATTTCTACTTGTCTTTTGCGCATTTTACTTACAACTTGTACTTATCCTCAGTCGTGGATTTAATGAAAACAGTTGTGCTTCTCGTGGTGTAAACGCAAACCCCATACGCTGTCCATAAAAGATGAGCTAGGACTTGATTTCCGCTTAAGTTTATTTTATCTCTATTAAACCATCATGTAAGTGTTTTATTCTAAAGATAGTTCGTTGTTAAATAAAGTGTAACCTAACATAACCATCAGTCATCCGGCAAACCTATTTATCCAGCACATGTACCATACAAGACGATATAGAAAAAGGTGAAGGTTTCAACTTTTTTTTTACTGTAACTGAAAACTAAACATAAGATTAATATTGTCATTTTGGCATAAATCCGTGTCTTTATAATAAAGCTGAACTCTGTCATCAGTCTAAAATAATTATTAATTTAAAAAAAATTTAAAAAAACAAAATTGAACGGAGTATGCACACGAACCTATCGTTCCTTTCAGAAAACCTCCTCGGGCTTTTTATCAGGAGTAGAGGTTTATCCTTAGTTTCTTCATTAGGATTGGGTTGTCGGTTCGTTCTAAAGCCTTTTCTTTCTTTCAAATCCGACGGGCCCTTGTGTCTTGATGGCATTATCTTCTCATTTCGGGTGATGCCTCTTAATCTGTAAACCTCTAACTTGGGTGGCGTTTGGGCCTTATAAAAAGTGACTGTCATTATAAACACAGTATTAGTACTTAAAAAATATATCTAAGTCTTACATGCATAAAAATACATAGAATTTAATCCTAAAAATAAGTACCAACTGTAAAAAATAGCTATTTAAAATTAATACAAGAAATGCATTATTATAAGTTTTATATATATATATACTAGCAGCATGGCCCGATGTTGCCCGTGCTTGATTCAAAAATCGTACGACTCATACAGCAATCGCTATCACTTGACTTAAAATATTTTTGCCCTTCCTTGCCTTTAAAGGAATGTCCTTTGCCGTGCTGATGTTGCTACATGCCTTACCTCTTGCCTATCTCACACTGCGAATTTTTTCTAAGCTCTATAGTAAACATTAAATCTGTTACGAAAAAAGAACTAAACAAAATGAACACAAAACGATCAGCTTTTAAAAAAAAGACTCGTAACTGGAAGAACCGATCAGCTTTTAAAAAAAAGGACTCGTAACTGGAAAAACCGAATGAAAAAAGAATGTTAACAACAAATACTTTTTCACACCCATCCCAGTTCTGCGGAATCAGAATCAACGTTGAGTTTAAGCTAGCGAATGAGCCAATTGGAGTAAAGTTCCATGCAGATTAAATGTTTCCCACTTGTGACGAATGCAGCTATCAATTTTTTTGCATGCTAGCATGCTAGTTAACATTCGTGTCAGTCAGTTGTTGGCTCTCACGCTGGCCAATAGAATCTTTCTGCCTATTTGTGGCAGCCAGCTATAGGCTCTCACTCTGGCCAGTAGAAAATGGCCGCAAACTACATGAAAAGTGCCGTAGAAGCATGAAAATATCGATTATTTCCACTATCGATGGGCGTTGGGAAATGCAACGTCGGTCTTGGCCTTGCCGCGAAATTGGACAATGTGCATGTAAATTATGGTACAAATCCGTCGGAAATTGCGGCCGTGCATTCGTTACACACACACACACACACACACACATCCTGCCTTTTATATATATAACATTCATTTTCTGAGAGGAATATAGAAAAATATACAATTAGGGATACTTAACATCTGACTTTAAAGAACTAATTCAGCCAGCAGATTTTCCGAGCCGCTAACTTCCACATCAGTCAATTTGTTTTTGGATTTAGTCGAAATATTATTTTCGTCTTCGTCTTCAATGACGCTATTTGAGACATGTTTAGGTCAAGCACTCTCTGATCCACTCCAAGTGCTTAGTGTTTGGGCTGATTATTTTTCATTTTATTCTTGTACTGTTTTTTTCTTGTTTGTTCCTATAGCACACCAGTTAACAAGCTAAACTTGTAGGACATTTCATTAGTTCGACTCACAAGAGACAAACCGACTTTCGTAGTCTTGTGCAAGACTTTGGAAACAATTAGGAACTAACAGTTCTATCATTTTCTTCCGGCGAAGAAACGCTCACCAGTTTTGGTTCTCAGACAATTATTAATATTGTGAATTCAACCTTTAGTTATTTACACTCGAGGCTTCGGTCTCGCTTTATTTATTAAGAACCGAGTTCTTTTAAAAAAGAATCTATACTGTGTTTTGTAGAACAAAATTTTAGTGTAGTGTCTTTCATATGTATATGTAAATCACTATTCCCGTTTTAAGGTTGATAATGCTTGCTGAAATAGAGTAAAGAAAATAGGTTTGTCTGAAGAGTAAATTTACTGATCATGTTCTTTGATGTTTGTCATCGTTCACAGTGAGTACTTGACACATAGCCAGACGATCAATCAGCAAGTGGGCAAAGAGATCATGCGGTTTTTGCTTCACTCATTCCGCGTGACGAGACAAAATTTGTAGCAGGACAATTCACAGCAACGCCCTGAGCATCCGTCAATTCTTGATCGTGAAAAAAAAATCACCGTACTGTAAGAATTATAATTATAGATTATACAGTAATTTATCAATGTCGTACCCTAAAAGCAGTATGTTTATCGTGAGTCGATTTTGCTGTTACAACAACGTTTCTAAATACAGAATTCTAGTCATTATAATAAAAAAAATATAAGCATATTTTTTTTCTGGAAATAATACCTTCAATTTTTGAGAAATCATTACAATTTAATGTAAATTTTTCATTTTTGACTTTAAATTGCGTGTCTGCGAAGAAAGACTTATCTGCTGAAAACAATCAAATATGTCGTCTTTGTCTATTATGTTGTACATGATGACGGTCATCTTTGAGTATAGAATCCAGAGGTTAGCATTGAATATTTAGAAGACAGTAGGGAAGCGTAGATTAGGTTGGCAGTGGATATCCCGATAAAAGTAGCAGATCGTAGTTCGTCCTTCTGTTTCTCTTCGTCTGACAAGCTGGAACTGGACATTCGGGTAGACTAAACAAAATGGCCGCCTTTATACACGAGGGATTGAATATTATACGTCTTCTGATTGGTTAGCCTTCTATTGGTGGACTATAAAGTGAGTCAAGTCATTTGGATTGGCTCACTAGTACATAGACATACACAAAAAACCGCAACATATTACATTTTAAATAGCTATTTTAATGCCTCTCGATGGTTTAAAAAATTAGTCACAAAAAGTTTCAAATATTTTAAATCGAAAAGACATTCCTCGATGCAAATTTAGATATACTTTTGAAATTGATTAAACTGAATTTCTTAAAATTATATTCCGAATGTCTAGAAAAGCTCCCCATTGAATTATGCAGATTCACCGTCAGACTGAAAGTATAACAGCTATCATTAATAGCTTTTAAAATATTGATCGGCATAAAATATGCCTCCTTGATGATCCTTTTGAGCTGGAAGAACAGGAAAAAGTCACATGGATTAAGATTAATTGAATAAGGAGGTTGTTCCGGTAAGGTGATGTTTCCCTCAACTATAATTATTTTGTGATTTACACGAACACCCGTTGCCACTTTTGTAATACCAACGAATACTCGTTGTCACTTTTGTAATGCTCGTTGTAGTAGAGATTTTGTAATTGCAGATACAACTATAATAACACCGTTTAACAATACTGGTGTCAGACGCCTTCGAATATCACTCGCAATAATAGTACTTGCTCGATAATACTCGCTCGAATAGTAATTACCGAATAGTGATTCATATAGTAATCCGTATAGTGACCCCTTAGACACTACGCTAATTCTCAAATATACATTTCTTTTACTAACATGTGATCTACTTATTCAAAATGGGATCGCCTGTGTTTGTTGTCGGACGATTTATGTTCAAATTACAGTTTCGGCCGAAACACTTTATTCTCATATAACAGTTTACACACTTAGAATGTATGTTTTCAGAACTAAATCTTGAGAAAAACGTACCAAACGAATAGATTTATAGAGAGTCTCTTGTAAAATATTTGGGATATTTTAAAACCTGAACGAGAAAAGATCATATTTATTTGTTTTATATTTTTCATAATATTTTCCTTTTTTGTGATGTCAAAACGGCTAACAGCTTTAATATACTTTTGTGATGTCAATGAATACTCGGTGTCATTTTCGTAATGCTCGTTGTAGTAGAGTCTTTGTAATTGCAGATACAACTATAGTAACACCGTTTAACAATAAAGGTGTCAGACGCCTTCAAATATCACTCGCACTAATGCTACTTACTCGATAATACACGCTTGAATAGTAGCCCGTATAATGATCTGAATAAAGAAATAGAGGATAGACTATAAATAGAGAACCGTTAATAGAGGATAGACTTGAAATGCAGATCGTTAGTCTTTAGCTATTTCCTACATATAGGCGTTTCCTCTATGGTCACGTGATCCACATAATTCAATAATGGGATCGCCTGTGTTTGCTCACTGGCGATCTACGCGCAAACTCGTGTGTCGACAGTGACACTTTATTCCTATATAACAAATTAAAAGCTTAATAATATTAACGTGGTGTCAGGCGTGTTCAACCTAATAACAATGACTTGGTTTTTGTATTTGTCTGTATGTAAAAAATATAATTTGAGAGTCGGGGGTGTCCTTCCAAGATTTATTATTGGTGGGCGTATCTTGAACAAAATAACATTGCATTATTGGGAGACACATCAAGAGAAATTCAGGCACTTCGAGACAACGTAGTAAAGGAAAAGCAAGTACAAAGGATTAATCTTAAATTGTACGAATGATTGTATTAACAACAGAGACAGACTAAGTGAGGAGCTCAAATTGGTGACATGAACATTAAGCAAATTATGGAGATTCAACGATCTACGAAATGGCATAAGAGACGACGAAAAATATGACAGAAGTTGAAAGAAGTCTTGGAAAAGCGTAAGACGCCTTAAAAAATAAGAAAAATTGAATTAGAAATAATTGTGCTTGCCGAAATGCTATGCAATTCCAGGCTTCATTTCCTATAGGGCATAGAATGACAGACAATTTCTTCATAGATGAAGAGGAGAATTGATGCAGCAGATGTGATTTGACAGAAGAATGATGATAATGTCATGGACACTTTAAAGAAAATGGGACCAAATAGGACACTTTTGATTAAGATTAGAAAAAGACGGTTACATCTTCTAGGGCGGATAATGAGGAAAGACGGTTGAGAGAATGTGACTCTCTGAGAACATATTAAAGTCAAGACGAACGGAGAGAAGCAGCGAATAATCCACATAACGAACTTTTGTAAATAAATAACAGAAAATAAACAAGGAAGACATCAAAGAGTGCCTAGGGCTACAAGGAAGGAGAGATTGGGGGCAGCCGTCATTACTAACGTCCTGAATGAACCCGACACATTACAAAAAAAAAAGAAAATAAAGTATTGTCAGTATTGGATAAGAACAGAGAATATTAGATGCATAATAATGACATAATTCTTTTATTTTACCAATGATATTAACATTCCATAATTTATAAAGAATTATTTTTGACATAGAAAAGAAAATTTATTTTTACTAGTTTTATTATTTCCATTCAGTTCTTTCATTTTCAGTTTTCCTCTTATTATATTTGAGTCTAGGTGGAGTAATTGATAGTAAGTTGGATTAAGGAATTTGCAGGACCGAGTGCGACTTCCAGTCAAATTCAAATGCAGGAAACATTGTGTCATAGACTTTCTCGGTAACTGGTCTAGGAGAAGGTCAACTCTGAATTCAATAAATCTCCAACTACAGTTTAAAAGGAGTGCCCAATCCAAAATTGGATGAGCGTGGTGGATAAGACAACACCCATGAAGACAGTCAGAAGAATGCTCTGGATCTATTTGAGATTACATCTCTGATAGCCTCTTTAATGAAAATAAACTTAACACCTATCGCATACAACCTTCTTCTTCTTCTTCTTCTTCTTCTTCTTCTTCTTCTTCTTCTTCTTCTTCTTCTTCTTCTTCTTCGTCGTGGGCGATTATAGCTCCCTTCAAACTTCTTATCTATTGTAGCTAGTATTAATTTATATTTCGTATATACAAGCGGAGATAAAAAATAAATGAGAAATGATATTAGAGAAGTAGAAATGAAGATAGAAAAGCAAGAAAATTTAACACTCCCAAGAAGACATATTCGAATCAAGGGAAAGGGTAATTATCCATGCACCAACTCAAACGCAGTATAGCATAGGGTAATTTTCTTAGTAGCAAAGTACAGATGAACAAAAAACAAAATGCTCCAATCCTATCGCTACCCGAGGGGAAGACATGATAAGCTAAGAGAATCAATGATTTACTTACTTAAAGAATTTTTCTGAAACATTCGTAGCTAAAGACATACAAAGGAGTACATTGACAAACTTGACTTATAATAATAATAAAACAGGACATAGTGAAGGGCTATGACCGCTCATTTCTTTAACGTATTTGACAGAAGAAAAAAGAAAAAGAAATTCGTTATGTTAGTGCAAATATCATTTATATATGTAAAAAAGTATATATATATTACAATTCTTTATATATTTATATATTATTTATAAATTTGATTAATTATATATTTAATATATATTTATATATTTATTTATGTATATATATATACATATATATGTGTTGTATTTCTTACATTTCTTATATTTTATTTATATATTTATATTTACATTTATTATATATATATATATATATATATATATATATATATATATATATATTATACAAATAAGTTAATGTTGAATCTAAAATCTTGTTCGATTTCATTCTGAAAGACCTCACAAAGGAAAAGTCATTTTTTCTCAAAAAAAAACTTTTCAGAAACGAATATCAGCGCTATAAACTGTCTTTTTTGGCATTTGAGAAGTGTTCCCTTTTGTATGTAGGTTTTATTTAACTGAAGGACACATTCAACCAAAATATCAACCAATTATTTCGCGTCATCGCAATAGAAAGTGAAATATCAACAGCGAAAAAACTGACAGCAACGTGCCTGGATAAAACATAATTTACCAGAATAGATTTAGATATAATTAGAGAAAACCTCATTGAAGAAACCTTTTTTGAGGGCTTCGAGTTTTTTCAAAACCACGATAAAAATAATGTTTAGTGTTACTTAGTGCAGAGTTCATATTGATTCTGCTTTAGCGTTTTGGATGTTGGCTTTAATATATTGAATTTTCTCATTAGATTTTGTAATTTTGACGTAAAGTCGACATTAAACGGGATCCATTTTATTAAATTGAATTAAAAATGCATGTAGTAAAACATTTTTGCTGAAGGAAACTTTTTTTTAGGTAAGAAAATTTTTGAGACGTAAAAATATCTGTTTATTTCATACTGACATCAAAAGAAGTTGATCTACTTCTTTTAAAAAGCCTGCTTTGAAAGCTGTTTAAATGTTAATTTTTCTTCTACACTGGAAATATTGGTCTAATTTCTAACTTCTGACCTTCCAGCCATTTTTTAACTTCAAAAATGTAAATACAATGTCAATCGCTATCTACTGTCTCTTTAATTCCTCTACTTTTATTTCGCTGTCTCATTAATAATGATTTTTCTTTTACTCATCCTTTCAGAATCGGTAACTCCTTGTGTCATAGTGGATTTATTGGCTTCCTCGGGGTGGAATTATTAAAAAAAAACAACAAACCATTACTACTATTTTCTCCATTAGGGTTTGACCGTACTTTCTAATCAGAGGATAATAGAATTCTTCATTTCATTGGCTCACAAAATAATTACGAATATGAAAAATTAATAACTTTGGTAAATATCTAGTTAGTTCCGACTGTTATTTTCAGTGGCAGTGTATTTGGTTCAGACATTCTGAGACTGGTCTTCGGGTCAGCTGGTGGGTAAAATAGGGATCTCGATTTTGATTGGAATTGCCGAACGTGGGTGTGTTAAAGAGTTAGAAAGTTATATCGAGGAGTTAACTTTTACGCGTTGAAGAATGCAGACGTGTTAATTTGTTATGCGGAAACTGCTCCCCAGAGGGTGGGATAGAGCGAACCCCACTACCTAGTTAAAAACTGTAAACGTCGACGGGTTTAATAAAATACGTAAGATCCCTTTTCTTGAAGTTCTCATTTATTGTCGAAGTAAAAAGAAAAAAAAGACAGCGATCACCCGGTTGAGAGAATTAAGAAATCGAGGAAGACAACTTCATTATAATCACCTCAATACCTTCAACCAAAATACAACCACCTTGAATAAAAGGGGTATACAGCAAGTTCCCTGGCATCTTTGTCTAATCAAAAACCCCTTTTCCCATAGATACTAAGTTGCAAGTAATTATCGCTATTTATACATGCTACATGTTCCAAAGATAAGAAACCTCTATTCAGACAGCTTCTTTTTTCCCAAAAAAAATCTCTCAATTTTAGAACAGACTCCCACCTGGATGCTTACTTAATCAATTTAATCTTAACATTTTATGTCAAGAGTATGCATTTCTTCTTATAATTATAACAATAATTTCTAAACAAGTTTGCTTCTTTTCATTTCCAAAATCACATTCATTATTATAATTTGGTGACTTGAATCATTTAACTTGAATGGCTCGTGAGCCTTTTAACTTGAGTGGCTACTGAGCATTTAAACCTGATTGGCACCTAAGCGTTTAAACTTGAATGCCACATGAGCCTTTAAACTTAATGGATCATGGGCCTTTAAACATGATTGACTCTTGAGTCTTTAGACTTGAATATCTCTTGAGTCTTTAAATCTTAATGGCACCTGGACTTATATTGGATTGATCCTGAGCGTTTAAACTTGAATTCCACCTGAGCTTTTAAAATTGAATAGCCCCTGAGCCTTTAAACCTAAATAGATCCAGAGCATTTAATCTTTGATTGCTCCTGAATCTATAAACTTGAATGGCTCCTGAGCCTTTAAACCTAAATGGCTCCAGAGCATTTAATCTTTGATTGCTCCTGGGCTTTTATACTTGAATGCCAGCTGAGCCTTTAAGCTTGCATGGGTCTTGAGCCTTTAAATATAAATATTTCCTGAGTATTTACACTGGGATTGCTCCTGAGCGTTTAATTTTTAATACCACATGAGCCTGTAAACTTGAAAGGCTTCTGAGTCTTTAAACGTTATTGGCTCTTGAGCCTTTAATCTTGAATGGCTCCTGAGCCTTTAAACTTGAATGGATCCTGAGCTTTTAAGCCTAAATGGCTTCTGAGCTTTTAAACTGGGATTGCTTCTGAGCCATTAAACTTGAATGCTAACTGAGCCTACAAACTTGAATGGCTTCAGAGACTTTAAACGTATTTGGCACTTGAGTCTTTAGATTTGAATGGTTCCTAAGTCTTTACACTTGAATGTGTCCTGAGCCTTTAAACCTAAAATGCTCCTGAGCATTTAAACTTGGATTGCACCTGAGCATTTAAACTTGAATTCCACCTGAACCTTTATACTTGAATGGCTGCTGAGGCTTTAAATGAGCTTGGCTCTTCAGCCTTTCGACTTGATTGGCGCCTGAAAATTTAAATCTAAATTGCTTCTGAGCTTTTGAAATTGGATTGCTCCAGAGACTTTAAACTTGAATGGCTCATGTGCCTTTAAACTTGATTAGCTCCTGAGCCTTTAAACTGAATGGCGCTTGAGCTTGTAAAGCTGAATGGTTCCTAAGATTTTAAACATGGATTCCTCCTGAGCCTTTATACTTGAATGCTACCTAAGCCTTTAAATTTGAATGGCCCCTGGAACTTCAAATGCGATTGCCCCTAGAGCATTTAAACTTGAATGGCTCCTGAGCCTTTAAAGTTGAATGGCTATTGAGCCTATAAACCCAAATGTCTCCTGAGCTTTTAAATTTGGATTGTTCCTCAGCCATTAAACTTGAATGCCACCTGAGCCTATAAACTTGAATGACTCCTGAGTCTTTAAACGTGTTTGGCTCTTGAACTTTTAGACTTAAATGTCTCCTGAGCCTTTAAGCTTGCACGGCTCCTGATCGTTTAAACATAAATGTCTCCTGAGCTTTTAAAATTGGATTGATCTTGAGCCTTTAAACTTACAAATGACTTAATGCCCAGCCACCGGTTGAACAGTGGTAGATAAAAATGACTTAATGCCCAGACACCGGTTGAACAGTGGTAGAGAAAAATGACTTAATGCCCAGACACCGATTGACCATTGGGCAAAGACTTGCTACTATTTTTATATCTCCCGGGAAACATTACGTACCAATTATTTGAGAATTTTGATTCAGTAGCTCATACTGAAGGATTAAGATTGTTGAAGAACACTGGACTCAAAGTGTTTAAACTAAAAACGATTTTCGTACTTTTAAATGATGTATAACTTAGAAAATTCAGTTGTATACCGCCAATAAATAACACGCATGAAATAATTACCGTTATTCTTTATGTATAGTGCGCTTGGGAGTATAAGACGCAGTTAAATTATAAACAGACACATTCCAAGGAGAAAAAAATATTTATTTTTTGTATGAAAACCCTTGATTTCAGAGCATATAAAATGACCGAAAATTGTTAAAAGAGAAGCGAAAAATGAAAAAGAAAGCCGGGCATTTTGTCTGCTATTTTTTATTCGAAAGCATAAAGATAACGTGATAAATATCATTGGAATATAAGATGACTAAATCGTCAATAAGCATCGAGAAAGTTAATCGAAATAAAATTGAATAAATATTAACTTGTTTGTTTCGATTTAATTTATGCGACAATCTGAGGCTTTTCCTTGGAAATTTTTTGTATAAATCTATTTGTGAGAAATCTAGGTGTGATCTGTGTTGGCGGCCATCCAAGATCTGAATATGGAATCTTTCAAACTTCAAACACCGATTTTGTCAGATTTGCGTCCTGGAAGAATAGAATTGAATTCTAAAATTTGTACAGGATTAAGGCATATGAAACAATTTATATTGCAAATATCAGGCTTTAGAAGGAACCGGAAATCGAATTATAAACAGAAAAACCCGGATAAAAGTCTACTTCTGTTTAGGTTTTTCCCGTGACTCCTATTTAGTATTGAATTTCCGGTTTCATCTAAAGTCAGCTCATTCTTTTTTTATTCCCAGTAGCTTATTGCGTCTTAGTAGAATTATTACCTTGCTTGGAGAGAATTGATTGACGAAACTGAAACAATTAAGTAATGAAGTCTAACCAAAATATTATACAGTAAAACATCGTCATATTAACGCAGATTCATTTTGCTCCCATTAAAATTGTGGATCGTTTTAGGATTATTTTATCCAAAGTTTACCAGGCGTTATCGACGGTGTGTTGGTAGGACGATTGAAGGTGTTTACTACACATCTAATTTAAGTATAAACGATTTTCAAGGTTGTCCAACAACTTTTTTAATCATTTAATACCAAGCAAAACTATAAAATCCACTAAGATGCAAGGGTTCACTGAGTGGAAATGATGCACAAAGGACAAGAAAGCAAATGGATTCAAGGAAACAGAAGATGACGATTGACATTACATTTAAATTTTTGCTGATCATCGCTAACAGAAAAGCAATAAATCCGAAAAAAAAGAAATATTAACATATAAATTACAGTTACATCTTGCATTTCAACATTGCAATTATGAGATCTATTATATATATATATATATATATATATATATATATATATATATATATATATATATATATATTTTTTAAACAACATCTACAATATTATTACAGTTGGATTCACGTTAAGAACATTTCGAACACAGTGGCGTTCCATATCACGTGACGTCCGCATCTAACGACGGACGCTACTTGTAAACAAACAATTATTTCTGAAGAAAGATTGAGGTCAATCTGAAATTTCAAATATATATATAAATAAATAAATACATTCATAAAATAACATTATTTTTTTTAATTTCCAACTTTTTCTTATATATATATATATATATATATATATATATATATATATATATATATATATATAAGGTTAATGGTAAGATTTGAAAAATATTAAAAAGTGCTCAACACACGAGTGAAAAAAATATAACATGTAAAAATTTTATCTTAAAAAGTCAGGAGATCAGTTGAATCCGCTACGTTAGTTTCAACCTTACTGTATACTCAGACGAATTTTATCAATTAACCTCTTAACGCTAAACAACAAAAACTAATGAAACCTATATTATTATTTTCAAAAATAAATAAACAAACGCACGGCATGTAATAGAAAGAGAAGATTTAAAGATGCAAGCGTATTATAAAGGTATCGGTCTTGGGGCTTAATTAAAATGCATATTTTTTATCCATCCTCATTTGTGCCATAAAGGAATTTCGTAATTATTCGTCCAATTTTTGGATTGGCTGTTGTAGTCTATTCTGACAGTTATTTTGGTGGGATTGGTTTGTTTATTTGTTTATTATTATTTACTTTATTTACTTACTTGCGTTGATTGTTTTTACTTGTTTTTTTTTTATGTATTTTATTCTTATTTATTCTATTTTGTCTTTCCTAACGGGAGTGGTTTGTTAATTTGTTTTTCATTTGGTTGCGTTAATTTATTTTACTTGTTTATTATATTATTTTGTTTATTTATGTTTATTAATTTTAGATTTCGATTTTTAAGTAGCCTAGTAAAAATTTGTTTTCATGTCTGCATTTTGAGAATACCTCAGATCGTTTAATTAGTAATTTATTTTGGTCTGGGAAGGTAAAAATAGCTATTTTTTTTCTCCAAGCAAAGTTTGCAGGTTTTTGATTGTTGTAGGCTGATGATCATTTCCATATTTTCCATGATATTTTTGGTGCGATTTGTGTTTTTTTTTAATTTCCCAGATGTACTTAGAAAGCATTGTACTGTTCACTTATTCACTATTTTTGAATTATGTTTTGTGTGCATAGTTTCTTTGTTTCCAGTGTCCTTCACTTTCTCCTATGTATACTTTTGCTTCATTATCTGATGAATTTACAGTGGCTTGATATATTACGTCGTTTTGTAAGCAATTACCGTTTAAGGCACATTCATTCTTTATTGGGTTTAATTTGTTTGGTGCTTTGTTGATAGTTTTTCCTTTTTTATTATTTGTGCCATATTCTCAGTCCAGATGTAGATGATTTTTACAGTGTTTTTGTATTGAATATTTTGTGCAGAGTGCTTGATTGTGGGGAGTGTTTGTTTAGGAGTTTGAAGAATATTTTACCTACGTTTGTTTTTACGTTTTTGCTGTACGGTGCGTAGAACCATATGATATTTCTTTTCCTGTTGGCATTTCATGTGCTCTGTGGTGGGTATGTGAGTGTTGCCGGGAATCCACTATCTTTTAGGGCTGTTTCGTAGTCTTTCAGAACTTCGTTAAATATGGTTTTATTGCAAGAGTTGTTGGAGAGCCTGCGGTTATTCGATTTTGGTATCTGTTTGATTATCGAAGGCGGGTGACTGTAGCATGGGTGCCTATACAGTTGTTTATCATTGGGTTTTCTGTATGGTTTATATGTTCCTTTTCTTAGATTGACGATATATATATATATATATATATATATATATATATATATATATATATATATATATATATACAGTGAAAACTATGAAATTTGTATTCTCTCAAAAGAGAAAAATTCGATTCTTTTGTTCATTTTGATCATATCTTATTTCCAAATATTGGTGTTATTTTTTTTTCAAAGTTTTTATTACCCAGCAGCGCCATACTTAGAGTTTTCTTTCACGAGTTTCCTATATTTCGATGTTTAATATTATCTAGATTTGGTATGTTTGATTTTGCTTAATGGCATATCAATATCTATGAGTTATTTAATTCCGAAATCTACATATTTCTTCACAATAGCATGCATTCAACTACAAAATTTATTACTGGTCATTATATTATACATATGAATTGTTGATTATTTTACTATATATAAAATCTATCTCTAGTCATTTTATTATAAATATTGGTATTTTTATTTTATAAATGCATTTTTTATACTTCCATAGTGGTTACTTTTTATTTTGGGGTTTACTATTTCTCCATACTTGGGACCTTAACAGATACTATCACGACGCGTTAGCAATTAAGAGGTGTTGTTATGCTTATGGAATAACACACTAACTCCATCTACATTTTACGCGCGCGCGAGTTTTCCTCCCTTCCTACCACACTCGTGCGTGTGTGCCCGCGGTTTGCACCCCTTCCTCTCTCTTACAGCTAGACGTAGCAGTAAACATCCTTTAACTAGTGAGGAAGGTCACTTCCTATAGCTCCTGCTGATAAAGTCAGCCTAACAGATTTGAATTTTTTCCCGCGCGTTTTCTTGACGTCACGAACGCTTGCGTTCCTAGCCAGTTGCTTCCCGATCTTCAACCTGACTAGACGGGCAACTCATTTATTCCGTGCCCTTAACCCATATGCTGGCCGGAATATCTTATTTCAACAATGTCGACCTCACACTTTACCAAGACTTCTTCTCGTTTTGACGTTACCCGCAGGTAAGACCTTCTCCATTTTCGGCTAGAAAACGTGGGGACACACGACACAGTCGTGGGCAGAACTTCGTATTCAACCACTGACTTATTTTTATCCCTTGTCAGTCAACCATAATACAGACAGGGATATCTTACTGACGAATAAATATTCTTCGTCTCTCTTGACTCGCCATAAGTCATTTCACCAAGACGATGCAACCAACTGCAAACAACTCTTCGTCCTTTTGGCTAGACGTCCACATCAATCCGATAAAATTTCCAGCAGTTAATTCAAGGCCTGACCAAAAATCTGAGACGACTGAACTTTCTCACTACTTTCAACCTGAACATAAAAAAAAGATAAAAACACAAAATATACTACACACACTTACAATGCCAAAATCCACAGTGAGTACTTTTTTATCTGTGCACACCTACACCTCGTGTTAACGAGTACCTTTTCCAGAACCTTCTTTCATTTTGATAAAACCTTTTCCCGCCTTTGTCCATCTTGCTTTCCTGTTTTGGCGCGGAACATTTTCTCTGATCTCGAAAGACGAGACAACCTACTTTCAATTTAATAAAAATTACACATGTTTTGCAACCAGACGCCTTTGTCATTCTATTCAGGCTATCTTTTTAATATTTATAATTTATGCACTTGTTGATTGACCCCTTTTCCTCTCACTGTTCATTCACGCATTTTTTTTTAATACATTGTTTGTGGACTCGGTAGTTTGGTGTAGTGTCTGGCACAACGCCACTTTTCTAATAACCCAGCACTGCACGCTATCGGTTCTGCAACATGCTTCTAAAACCTTCACTCTCCCGATCAGATGCCTTGCTGCCGGGTGTAGTTTGTCGTCATAACCATGACTAAAGATTATCTAGGACACAGTTATATAGTCCTACAGACAAATTACTTGTTATCAATTTTGTTCTAATCGATAGGAAACTGTCTTATTACATTTGTAAGAGTTGGTAATTGTGTATTAAATGCTCTGGAATTTGTCACGGGCTTAAAATATCAAATCAGTTGAGACAGGATAACATAAGCATTTATAATCTAGATCTATTTAATCGCTCAATATATCGATAAATTTGTCTGTCTGTCTTTCGCAATCTTTTTCTCTGGCCACACGTTTACAAGTGTGCTTGTCTGTTGTGTAGGGGGGGGGTGTTAGTTAATCCATATTGCAGACACCTGTTCACTCACATTTGTGTTTCTTAAACACTTACAAGACAAAGCCTGATGTTGATACCATAACGATGATGATGATTGAACCTAAGTGTAACTCGCCGAGAAAGAGAGACAGAGACAGAGACAGAGATAGACAGAGTGGTAGAAGGGAATACAGTTCATAGGGAGAAAGAGAGGGAGTGAGAGCAAGCTTACATGATAATCAAATCAAACAGGCACTTCCCAGAGGTACTGAAGAAACCTTATCCATGACGCACCAGCCATTGTGATATTTAAAAGTGACCATCATGGAAGAAATCCTAAAATTCTAACCACACGTCCCTCATATATATATATATATATATATATATATATATATATATATATATATATATATATATTAATATTGTCACAGCAAGATAAAATAAACTTTAAATAAGGGATCTTATATTATTCATAAAAAATACAAAAATAATCACAACGATTAAAATTTGAGGTACCTTTCGACCGAAACAGCTTCACAAAATTAGTATTACTGCATTATAATAACATTTGTTGAAAATAATTTGCTTTTCAACTTTTATGTGATGACGATATTAATTTTTCTGAAGATGTATCGGTCGAAATGTACATAAAATTTTAATAAGCGAGAAGGTTGTAACTTAGTTTTCACGTGGGAAAGAAATTATATATATATATATGTGTGTGTGTGTGGGGGGGTGCGTGTGTGTATATGTGTGCGTGTGTGTATGTGTGTGTATTATTCAACTCTCTCTCTTTCTCTGTATATATATATATATATATATATATATATATATATATATAGTCTTAAGATGCGCTATATTTATGGGATGAAGTGCTCAATATCAGAGATAGAGCGTGTGTAAATATAAAAGTGAACATAGAAGTCAACACTTAGAAGTGACAGTCTGTTTCATGCTATATGCAATCGTCAGGCCACGTGTGCTGTTATTTTTCTCGGCTATTTATATATATACGGGTTAGTGGTGCATTGTGGGTATTCTATTATGGCGGTTATTTTTACCGGAAGTCGCTTTGTTCATTTATTTGGGTCAAGTTATATTGCTCGTTTTTATTTATTTTTTTATTTTATTTTATTTATTTATTTATTTATTTATTTATTTTTTTTTTTTTGTTTCTTATTTTATTTATTTATTTATTAACGTAGTAAAAATTTGTTTATATCACGTATTTAACAGTTTTGTTTTGGTTTGAGAATTTAATTAAAGCTATTTGTTCAATTTTGGGGTTGGTTGTTGTAGTTCATTCTAACTATTATTTTTTTGGCGGGAACAGTTTTTTAATTTGGGATTGGTTTGCCTATTTATTTACTTGGATGAATTTAGGTCAATTTATTTTTATATTTTCTCTTTTTGGTTTTCGGTTTTTAAGCAACATAGTACTTATTTATTTATTTTATTTATTTATTTATTTTTTTTTTTTTTTTATTATTATTATTGTATTTGTTTTTATTTTATTTTTTCCGTTTTTCATTTTTTAGGTTACGTAGTAAAAATTTATTTTCATGCCTGCATTTTGAGATGAGCTCGGATCTTTTTATTTAATAATTTATTTTGGTCGGGAAAGTAATGATAGCTATTTTTTCCTCCAAGCAAAGTTTGCAAGTTTTTGATTGGTTGTTGTAGGCTGATGACTTTTCCTTATCTTCCAAGATATTTTTGTGTGATGTGCGTTTTGTTTTTTATTTCCCAGATATACTTAGAAAGCATAGTACTGTTCGCATATTTACTATTTGTGAACGATGTTTTGTGTGTATAATTTCTTTGCTTCCAGGGTCCTTCAGTTACTCCTATGTATACTTTTTCTTCGTTATCTGGTGATTTTATCGTGGCTTGGTATATTACGTTGTTTTGTAGACAATTTCCGTTTAAGGGACATTCGTTCTTTATTCTGCAGTTGCACGTGGGTTTAATTTGTTCGTGTGGTTTGTTGATAATTTTCCTATTGTGCTTTTTTATTATTTGTGCCATGCTCTCGGTGCAGCTGTAGCTGATTTTTTACTGTATTTTTTGTTGAATATCTTGTGTAAGGTGCTTGATTCTGGGAAGTGTTTGTGTAAGAGTTTGAAGAATATTTTTCCTACGTTTGTTTTTACGTTCTTGCTGTACGGTGGGTTGAACCATATGATATTTCTTCTCCTGTTGGTCTTTTTTTGTATTCTGTGGTGAGTATGTGAGTATTGCTGGGAATCCGCTATCTTTTAGGGCCGTTTCATAGTCTTTTTTTAGCTTTGTTAAATAGGGATTCATTGGAGGAATTGTCGGAGAGCCTGCGGTTAATCGATTTTGGTATCTGTTTGATTATAGAAGGCGGATGGTTGGAAGATGTGTGTATGTAGAGTGGTTTATCGTTAGGTTTTCTGTATGGTTTATATGTGCCTTCTCTTGGGTTGAAGGTCACATCTAGGAAATCTACTTCGTTTAGGTTAGTTTTTATATCTATGTCGAATCCGTTATTTTTAAAAATCTTTATTATTGCTTTTCTAGTTTTGTCTGTGTTTTGTTTGTTACAGTTTCTTAAGATTATGAGGCCGTCGTCCCTGTAGAGTCCTGTGTCATTTTTATCTATTATTTTGCTCAGTTCGTGTAGTAAGTAAATGCCTATGATTTCGCATGCCTCTGCACCGTCAAAGCTTCCCATTGTAGTGTCAAATATCCCATCTTTCTTTATCCATGCTTCTTCATTGTGGAATAATAATGATTTACGGGAGTGTTTAATGATGTTGATTTCGCTTGATTTTATTATTATTTGTTCCTGAGCTAAGTCGATGGCCTTATCTAGCATACGTTCTGTTATAGATGGGTAAAATTCTTTTATGTCTAATTGTAGGAATTGGCAATTTTGTTTGTTATTTATGTTGTGGAACCAGTCAATAGTTGTTTTCGTATTTTTCCACTGGTTTACTCCTAATTTCTTCCTAAGTTCAGAATTAATTCTTTCTAGTATTGTTTTACTTATTTTACCTAGTTCGCTTTTGGCTGGGTTTATGAGTCTGCATGCAGGATTAGTTTTGAAATTTTCTTTATGGTCTTTTAGTGTGATAAAGGCTCGTGCCTTGCTAATACAATTTATTCGGTCATCTAGGTCTAATTTTTGGGCGATTGTTTTAGCTTCCTTATTGATATCGTGTTCTGTTGTTTGGGGTGCCTTTTTTGTATGTTTTGGTTATGTTGTTCTTGAGTAATTTATTGTGTGTAGGAGGGCTTAGTTTGTAATAAAAAAGCACAATAGGAAAATTATCAACAAACCACACGAACAAATTAAACCCACGTGCAACTGCAGAATAAAGAACGAATGTCCCTTAAACGGAAATTGTCTACAAAACAACGTAATATACCAAGCCACGATAAAATCACCAGATAACGAAGAAAAAAAGTATACATAGTAGTAACTGAAGGACCCTGAAGCAAAGAAATTATACACAAAAACATCGTTCACAAATAGTAAATATGCGAACAGTACTATGCTTTCTAAGTATATCTGGGAAATAAAAACAAAAATTACATCACACCAAAATATCTTGAAGATAAGGAAAAAAATGTCATCAGCCTACAACAACCAATCAAAAACTTGCAAACTTTGCTTGGAGGAAAAAATAGCTATCATTACTTTCCCCGACCAAAAATAAATTATTAAATAAAAGATCCGAGCTCATCTCAAAATGCAGGCATGAAAATAAATTTTTACTACGTAACCTAAAAAATGAAAAACGGAAAAAATAAAATAAAAAAAAATACAATAATAATAAAAAAAAAAAAATAAATAAATAAAATAAATAAATAAGTACTATGTTGCTTAAAAACCGAAAACCAAAAAAAGAGAAAATATAAAAATAAATTGACCTAAATTCATCCAAGTAAATAAATAGGCAAACCAATCCCAAATTAAAAAATGTTCCCGCCAAAAAAATAATAGTTAGAATGAACTACAACAACCAACCCCAAAATTGAACAAATAGCTTTAATTAAATTCTCAAACCAAAAACAAAACTGTTAAATACGTGATATAAACAAATTTTTACTACGTTAATAAATAAATAAATAAAATAAGAAACAAAAAAAAAAAATAAATAAATAAATAAAAAAATAAAATAAAAAAATAAATAAAAACGAGCAATATAACTTGACCCAAATAAATGAACAAAGCGACTTCCGGTAAAAATAACCGCCATAATAGAATACCCACAATGCACCACTAACCCGTATATATATAAATAGCCGAGAAAAATAACAGCACACGTGGCCTGACGATTGCATATAGCATGAAACAGACTGTCGCCTCTAAGTGTTGACTTCTATGTTCACTTTTATATTTACACACGCTCTATCTCTGATATTGAACACTTTATCCCATAAATATAGCACACCTTAAGACTATATTTCTTTATATTCAGCTCCTGAAACAGTAGAGCACTCTCGCTACATTTATAACACAGTATGGACATGGAAAAATTTAACCTCGACTACTCCCTAAAAAAACATACCCATCCCATCCCCTACTATATATAAACTAAAATTAATTGAAAAAATAGAAAGTTTCCTAAAAAAAGAATGAGATGGAAAGTCCACTTTTAAATCAGGACCTTCACAATAACACACTTAAGAAGGAAAATACGGCTTCAAAACAAAAAATGCCCCCACAACAAAAAAAGAATTAGACGATTTCGAGAAAGACTTAACTGACCTAGTTAGAAACATAAAATTCCATAAAAACAAGATGCATTCCAAAAAAACTAAAAGCAGATATAACTAAAATAAACAATTCAGCAAGTGTATTTATCGCTGCTGACAAAACGAGAAATTTATACAAACTAAGCCCTCCTACACACAATAAATTACTCAAGAACAACATAACCAAAACATACAAAAAGGCACCCCAAACAACAGAACACGATATCAATAAGGAAGCTAAAACAATCGCCCAAAAAATTAGACCTAGATGACCGAATAAATTGTATTAGCAAAATGCACGAGCCTTTATCACACAAAAAGACCATAAAGAAAATTTCAAAACTAATCCTGCATGCAGACTCATAAACCCAGCCAAAAGCGAACTAGGTAAAATAAGTAAAACAATACTAGAAAGAATTAATTCTGAACTTAGGAAGAAATTAGGAGTAAAACCAGTGGAAAAATACGAAAACAACTATTGACTGGTTCCACAACATAAATAACAAACAAAAATTGCCAATTCCTACAATTAGACATAAAAGAATTTTACCCATCTATAACAGAACGTATGCTAGATAAGGCCATCGACTTAGCTCAGGAACAAATAATAATAAAACCAAGCGAAATCAACATCATTAAGCACTCCCAAAATCATTATTATTCCACAATGAAGAAGCATGGATAAAGAAAGATGGGATATTTGACACTACAATGGAAGCTTTGACGGTGCAGAGGCATGCGAAATCATAGGCATTTACTTACTACACGAACTGAGCAAAATAATAGATAAAAATGACACAGGACTCTACAGGGACGACGGCCTCATAATCTTAAGAAACTGTAACAAACAAAACACAGACAAAACTAGAAAAGCAATAATAAAGATTTTTAAAAATAACGGATTCGACATAGATATAAAAACTAACCTAAACGAAGTAGATTTCCTAGATGTGACCTTCAACCTAAGAGAAGGCACATATAAACCATACAGAAAACCTAACGATAAACCACTCTACATACACACATCTTCCAACCATCCGCCTTCTATAATCAAACAGATACCAAAATCGATTAACCGCAGGCTCTCCGACAATTCCTCCAATGAATCCCTATTTAACAAAGCTAAAAAAAGACTATGAAACGGCCCTAAAAGATAGCGGATTCCCAGCAATACTCACATACTCACCACAGAATACAAAAAAAAAGACCAACAGGAGAAGAAATATCATATGGTTCAACCCACCGTACAGCAAGAACGTAAAAACAAACGTAGGAAAAATATTCTTCAAACTCTTACACAAACACTTCCCAGAATCAAGCACCTTACACAAGATATTCAACAAAAATACAGTAAAAATCAGCTACAGCTGCACCGAGAGCATGGCACAAATAATAAAAAAAAGCACAATAGGAAAATTATCAACAAACCACACGAACAAATTAAACCCACGTGCAACTGCAGAATAAAGAACGAATGTCCCTAAACGGAAATTGTCTACAAAACAACGTAATATACCAAGCCACGATAAAATCACCAGATAACGAAGAAAAAGTATACATAGGAGTAACTGAAGGACCCTGAAGCAAAGAAATTATACACACAAAACATCGTTCACAAATAGTAAATATGCGAACAGTACTATGCTTTCTAAGTATATCTGGGAAATAAAAAAACAAAACGCACATCACACCAAAAATATCTTGGAAGATAAGGAAAAAGTCATCAGCCTACAACAACCAATCAAAAACTTGCAAACTTTGCTTGAGGAAAAAATAGCTATCATTACTTTCCCCGACCAAAATAAATTATTAAATAAAAGATCCGAGCTCATCTCAAAATGCAGGCATGAAAATAAATTTTACTACGTAACCTAAAAAATGAAAAAAACGGAAAAAATAAAATAAAAAAACAAATACAATAATAATAATAAAAAAAAAAAAAAAAAAATAAATAAATAAAATAAATAAATAAGTACTATGTTGCTTAAAAACCGAAAACCAAAAAGAGAAAATATAAAAATAAATTGACCTAAATTCATCCAAGTAAATAAATAGGCAAACCAATCCCAAATTAAAAACTGTTCCGCCAAAAAATAATAGTTAGAATGAACTACAACAACCAACCCCAAAATTGAACAAATAGCTTTAATTAAATTCTCAAACCAAAACAAAACTGTTAAATACGTGATATAAACAAATTTTTACTACGTTAATAAATAAATAAATAAAATAAGAAACAAAAAAAAAAATAAATAAATAAATAAATAAAATAAAATAAAAAAATAAATAAAAACGAGCAATATAACTTGACCCAAATAAATGAACAAAGCGACTTCCGGTAAAAATAACCGCCATAATAGAATACCCACAATGCACCACTAACCCGTATATATATAAATAGCCGAGAAAAATAACAGCACACGTGGCCTGACGATTGCATATAGCATGAAACAGACTGTCGCCTCTAAGTGTTGACTTCTATATATATATATATATAGTTTATACGATATTTTTATATATACAAATATGTAAGTAAATGTGTGTTCAGACAGAAATCGAAATTGTATCCTACATGGATTGCCATATAGCCTAACGTGCTATACCATTTAGCTACAGAAGAAGCGTCTGTTTAGCAAGTTTAACTTAAATTTTTTGAATACTACACATATTTTCTGTGAGATCTCTCGCACATTCTGGCCGGTAAATGTTAATACTGTTCATTATAGACAGAGAATTTACTTAAATATTTTTATCTATAAAAATAACGTATAAACAAAAATATAATAAAAATAATTGCCGGACATTGTAAATATTATTATATATATATATATATATATATATATATATATATATATATATATATATATGTGTGTGTGTGTGTGTGTGTGTGTGCAGGGAAATTGTATGTGTTGTGTTTTGTGTATGTATGTGATATATGCGGCAAGAATTTTTAAAACAGTTATGACTGAATACTGGGAATAAGTCCTGTCTGTCACATTGGAATTAACTTTTTGAAATTGCTGAATGTCTCAGTTTTCATATATAATCACTAAATTTATCAATGTCCAATTTTATTTTTCTGTGTTTACCCCCTAAGTACTTTCGATATCTGCTACATTCGTTTTCAAGGATTTCGCTTTTTGCATCATGATATAATCGTTGACAAAAAACACACACACACACACACACACACACACACACACACACACACACACACACACACACACACACATATACATGTACACATACAACTCTATATGTGCTTGTGCTTATGTATGTGTGTGTGTGTCTGCGTTTATGGCTGAATGTTTATGATATCTATACATATGTGTGGTTATATTATATATATATATATATATATATATGAAAAAAATATACGGAAAAACAAACAAAAATGCTAATATGCAATTATGCTGTTTTAATGTTAATATAATGTCAACGTCGGGCGTTTCGGTCCAATAGACCATCTTCAGGACATATTCATAAAACATAATTAAAATTAGACCGAAACGTCCTACGTTGATATTATATTAACTTTAAAACAGCATAATTAGAATTTTTTGTTTGTTTTCCGTATATTTTTATTCATACGGTCGGATCTCTATCCATATTTTGCTTACTTATATATATATATGTATATATATATATATATATATATATATATATATATATATATATATATATATATATATATGTGTGTGTGTGTGTGTGTGTGTGGTGTGTGTCGGGTATATAGATATAGTAATTATACATTTTTTCCTCATCAGTAGCACGGCTGGGAGATATATGTACAGAGCCATCTTCAGGCGATGAGTAAAGAGTGATATTTACATAATTTGAATTTTAATAAAATATCCGGTTAACGCAATGTCAGTGCGGTTCCTATATTATATGGGGATAACTGGTTTAGAAGATGTATTTAAAATCGAGAGGATTTATATTTTATATTTAACATAAGCGAGGATTATGTTTTTAAATGATATTAAAATAAACCTACATAAAACTATGTATTTTTTTTGTTTTTAATTTAAAAGAAACTGGATCATTTTTACACACACACACACACACACACACACACACACACACACACACACACACACACACACACACACATATATATATATATATATATATATATATATACTCAGCAATTTTCAATCAGTTGTCTGAATCACATTCAAGAAGCGAGAGTAAGATCTAAAGTGTCAGCCAATCTAATAGTGATCTCATTTCACAATCCTCACACTTGCTCAATATGTGGCCTCCTTTGTAAATCACTAGCGGGTCTAAAATGCCACTTAAGATTATCCCACAAACTTTCATTACTGAATCAATAAGCGGTCAGATACTCATACGTCGAAACCGACGGGGGAGAGAGTTCATTATATATATATATATATATATATATATATATATATATATATATATATATATATATATAGAATAAACGGTTCTTCATTTTCTTAAACAAAGAAATATATAAACAAATGTATATATCAAATAAAAAATAAACCTGGTTTAATGGTTTTATTTTATATTTAAAATAAACGGTATTTGCATTTTATATTTAATATCAATCTATCTATCATTCTATCTACACACATATGCGTGTGTGTGTAATTAATGTATATTTGAGCAGCAACCTTTCTTTTAGACCTCTTTCGTTAAAAATGGATATCATGGAAAATGCAGCTGAGTTGTTATTTAGTTTTTCCAGCGTTCTTACGTTATTTTTTTCCGTTTCGTGGATGTAAGGTTGTACATAATTTCCATAAAAGGGAAACTGCTAATATAAAATAGGGTATATTTCACAAAATAAGTAGTGCGTACAAAAAGAAATCCCGTAAAAATAAAGTTTGATCTTTGAAATGGACATCACATTAGGTGATTTGAAATTGCTTTTAACAAACGAGAGAACACTGGAATTAGGTAAATAAATTTCATACAAAGATTACAAAAACGAAATTGTTGATAACGAAAATAGCAGAATTCAAATGTAATCGCTAAAAAGTAAAATTGAACATTGTAAAGATTCACTATAAAATATCTTATGCCGAAGATTAGAAAACCTTGGTAAAAAATGTATACACCAATCTACTCAATATTGGTAAAAATGTTCCTCAATAAACCTTATATATATATATATATATATATATATATATATATATATATATATATATATATATATATATATGTATGTATGTTTGTTTGTCGAGAGATAGAGTGAAAGAGATAAATAGATAAATGGATAGATATGAACAAAACTGAGATAGATAGATAGATAGATAGATAGATAGATAGATAGATAGACATATATTTAAACATTTTGGAAACGGACGTCTAGCCACACTGAAGTGCTGTGATACAGCTAAACAGTCTGTCTCTGGATGATAATATATATATATATATATATATATATATATATATATATATATATATATATATATATATATATATATATATATATGGTTGGATAGATGTGAGATTGTGACCTTGGGTTTTACGCTTTAGCGATCGTCAGACAAACTGATTAATGTTTTAAAAATTTGGGTTTATGTAGATTGCGTGTATTGGTGTTATTGTGAAGTGGTGGGGAAATTTCGGCGTTTTGTCATTCATCGTACTAACGCAAACATCGATATATGCAGACACATATACATACTTGGTCGTCCGTCGGGACTCATACATATATAAACATATGTCGGCTGTTTCGGCTATGACATATGTATGTATACGGGTGGTGTTATGTCTATATATATATTTATTTATATTTATATACACTTTTCACACAGACACACACACACACACACATATATATATATATATATATACATATATAGATAGATAGATAGATAGATAGATAGATAGATAGATAGATAGATAAGTAGATAGATAGATAGATAGGTGGTAAATATACACATACATATGCAATCATATATCTAAAATACATACATACATACATACATACATACATACATATTTTGTTTAAAAAATAATTCCAAGAGGATAGAATCCAGGTAGAACTCAATGTCCAGGACAGAGTAAGGATTTAATAAAAAGTCTTAAACACTAATATTCCATGGTCATAATTTATTCCATTGGAATCGTAAATACGATCCAATTCATCAGACCTACAAATTCAAAAAGAAAACAGAAAAAAACAACTACGAATATAAAAAATAAAATTTAGTGAGAGTGTATGTATGAGAGTGTGGGAGGAATGTTAGAGTAAAAGAAAGCTATAGAGAGGGGTAACAGATGAGAGAAGAACAGGAGACGAACATGAAGGTCTAAAGATGAAGGGGGATAAAAATTTAACAGAGAGAAGTTTTAGAGAGAGGAGTAAAAAACGATTTAAGTCAGGGAAATATGAATATTCTCGGATGTCTAATACATTAAAGATATACCGGAAAAGATACATTTTGTGACATTCACACACAATAGACGATCTAATGTTAAAGATCAAAAGAAGAGGGAGGGAGAGGAAAAGAAAAGAAAAAGGGGTGGTGGAGAGAGGTGGGCGGGGGAAACTAAAACTGAAGAACATTTACTGAAAGGGCCGCTGTGTAATTAAGAAAATTTGACAAAATTAATATCGACTACAAATTACAAATCAAATATAAACATAAAAAAGAAATATAACGATTATCTAATCTAGCAAGGATCTATATTTCTATGTTTAAAAACACATGCGTATACACACATACACAACAACATATTTATATTTACACGTGTATACATACATATAGGCGTGTACACATATACATATATATATACATATATCCATATATATATATATATATATATATATATATATATATATATATATATATATAAAAACATACACATACATATACACATACATCCATACATCTATCTTACATATATATATATACATTTACACATATATACATACGGATATACATACTTGCACATAAACATATATACATAAAACCTTACATCTCCATACAATTACATACACCAATCTAAACGAATAAACAATATATCTCTTTATCTTTCTATATATATATATATATATATATATATATATATATATATATATATATATATATATATATATATATATATATATAGGACATATATTTCACTTCTCAAAAGATCACATCATAAATAATCTTCGCCGCTCAATGCCTTTTCGTTGAATATAATTTTTTTGGGTGGTTAGGCAAACAACAGCATGTGTATCTCACAACTCGTGTCGTTTCGTAAATTCGTTGACAGCGTCATTTGCGCAGTAACAAATTTGACATTACGAATGTCACTCCAACGTTAATACCTCACACTAACAGAGGTATTTATTGCAGTACTCAAGGACATAGCACTTGGTTTTTTAACAGACAATGGAAAATGTGACACCGCCTATATATATATATATATATATATATATATATATATATATATATATATATAATATATATATAATATCACCCTATACAAGACACTAAACTCACTAAGACTTAAGGCGTTACGCGGTGTTGGGCTATAAAGAACAGAAACATTAATGAGTGGGAAGAGAAAAGGCCAATCAGGAGAACAGTAGATAGCGATGTATATTGCATTTAAATTTTTAAAGATTAAGGTTGGCTATGGAGACAGAAGGGAGTTCGAAAAACGAGAAGTGGAAACACATTCCAAAAAGGCATCCCAGATTCCATCCCTCATAATTTGACTGTATAAAACAATAATTATTAGTTTGACATAGATATATGCGTGCTTCAATTAAATGTCGCTGTCAGAAATTTTTAAAATTGGGCTCTACCTCAATTATCACAATGCAATATTGGTGGAAGCATAAATTATACTCTGTTGAAACGATTAATTCTTGAATAGACAGGCATTTTGAAAACCTAAGACTACAGAGCAATCGAAATCAATCAAATTTTGAAACGTTTCCCAAAAAGAGCAGCTTGTTCAAATTTTGAGCATTGAAAAATCGAAATGACTCAAGGAATGATTCAGTGGAACAGTAGTATCGTAAAATTACCTCGAAATATTTATAATTTCCTGCTTTCATTCAATGAGTACTGAAAACTAACAGGAAACCGGAAATTAAACCATGAGGTTAACTGCGCACGCGTGTGGTGGTAACGTGTAATTAATACTGCAGAATAGCAAATAATTTGAATCCATCAGGCGTTTGACGCTGTCTGTATATATGCAATAGGATATGCCGATTAAATTTATTTGTTATGTAGGATCATCGGAAATGAATCGAACTTCCGATAGGGCCCACGATTTACGTAAGTGCTCGACCGTTGCGAATCGGATATTCAATAGGATGTCAAGGTGAAATCATTCTTGTTCCTCCTCGAAGAAATGACTTCCTGTTGTGTATTGTTTGCCGTTAATATTTTGACGTGAGTGACGTATGTGCAAACGCCTCGAAAATATAATTCAGAAGAAAAACATTCTTTTAAATATTTAGGGAATGAGACCTGACCGCGAATTAGGATTAATGAAGGCTACGTATAGGATACGGGTTCGATTCCTGTCAGAGAACACATAGTTTGACGAAATTTCTCGAACATTCAGGCCAGCGTATATGCTATATTAATATGTATGCTATATTTATGAGTAACATTGCTCAGTACCAGGGATAGAGCGAGTGTAAATGTAAAGGTGAACACTGAAGCCAACACCGAGACGCGACAATCTGTTTCAGGCTTGAACCCAACCTTCAGTCCATATATATATATATATATATATATATATATATATATATATATATATATATATATATATATATATTTTAACTGGTTTAAAATATGGATTTTTCGCTACACAGTAATAACCATGTTTCAAAATTGGAAGCGAAAAACTTCAATTTTAATTATGTAATTAAAATAAAAACATTAGTTCCATTTCATCTTCAAGCGAATATTGGAGTAACTTATTTTTTTAATTTGCTGAGTTTTAAATGCACAAAAAATTCATAATTTACTGTTTCCAAAGATACATAGAAATCCAATCATTCAGACAAGTGCTGGTAGCGTGTTTATTTTTATTAATTTTTGTTGTATCAGTTATTAGTTACGTTCGAAAAAGGGGTTAAATTTATATATACATATATATATATATATATATGTGTGTGCGCGCGAGCGCGCGCGATGAGTACACTCACGTCGTCCTGAGACGTCTGAGTGTTCAACATTTTAGCTCGTAGCATTAAACAGCTAGACCCCTCTACATAAACGATCTAATTATAGTGGTGAAGTATAGTGCAGAATAGAAACATCAAGACTTTCCTAAAGAAATAAATGCAGGGGAGTGGTGCACAAAATGTACCCCGACGTTCCCAAAGACCCCACTTCAAATTCTTAATTTAGAGTTGTCCTTCAACTAGACTGGTGGCCTATCCACGCTAAATAAACGAATTTACCTTACGATTTCTCCCATAAGTGGGAGGAGAATAAATTCATTCACATCGTATTCGTAACGTATATTCTCTGTGCTTCTAAAATCATTTACGATGCGATATCCTGCTTCTTATTCTTTATTGTTCTCTCCCCTTAAACGTGTTTTTTTTTCTCTCACACTCAGTAACCCCTTGCAACTTAGTGGCTTTATTGCATTACTTGTGGTGAAATGAAAAAAAAAAAAGAAAATATTTTTACAAAGTTATTTGCATCAAAAAGAATATATATACGTAGTACGATGGATAAATTGTCGTCTAAATGATGCAAAATAGAAAATAACACTGGCATCTCATTTCAACAGATATGCAGGGTGCGATGGATAAATTTTCGTCTAAACGATGCAAAAATGAAAATAACACTGACATCTCATTTTAACAAATATATTTACCAAAATTACACAAAAATATTTTGAAATACTAAAGATTAAATTTATTCAATAATATCATAATTGCTTTAAACCACGGCCCCAGATGACTTCGGAATCTTCCAAATCTCTTCTGGACGGTCTCCGTGCTTAAGTTAGTGAATGCTGCCCTCATCTCTGCCTTCCGTTTATCTTTGGTGTTACAAGGAGATCTCTCTCTCTCTCTCTCTCTCTCTCTCTCTCTCTCTCTCTCTCTCTCTCAAAACCGCCCCACACATAATCAAGAGGGATTGCCGTCAGCTGAGTCATGTGGCCAGATGTAAGTGTGATGTGGTCGCAGATATTGTCTTTCCGCCATGATTGGGTTTTCTTGCTTGTGCATCATGGTGCAGAGTCCCGTTGCCAGACATAGCGTCTTCCAGAGCAGTTCTACCTCCTCAAGGCACGTGATCTAGGCCTCTGTGTGAGGCCCTTTGGGAAGATGAATGGTGGCCTAATGTTGCCATTACAAGTGATCACTCCAAACACATTCCTAATCACTATTAAACTCATCCAACTCTTTCTAAATACTTTGCATTTTTCTCGGATTGATACCCAAACATTCTGAAATGTTTGTTTGCAGTTTCCCGAGCGAATGCCAGACAGTACACCAAGCTGTTTCCTAATTTCTGGCGCTATTTCTCACAGACGGTAAGCAAGTGACTCTAGTTCTACAAATTAAAAAAAAACAAACAACGCGCATGTGCGAAATTAAAAATATAAAATGGCGACAATTAACCTATCTCACTCCATATGTTTATAATTATACCTATTAGCATCCTATTCTCTGGTGTTTTTATATGGCTTCTGTTTTCACATTTCTTTTTAGCTGTTCTATATTTGGATATGAGGATTGTTGTGAAGAGAGCTTACTTGATTTTGAAAAGTAAAAAGCAGACCGATGTGATATGTAGACAAAACTCGTGCATTTATTTTGCCAGTAATTTCAGTGAGGATGGTAAATACGAAGACGTATTGGGATGGCCAAAAATGCATTCCAAAAGCTAGGCAGAGTATTATGAGACAGGAGCATTTTTGTTGGCAACAAAGCAATCACTACAACACTGCCACGTGATATCTGTCCTCCTTTACGGAGGCGGATGTTGAACGGTCTCCTCAAAGATGAACATGAGACTCGAGGCAATGGAGGTATTGTTCTAGGATGAAGGATGCTAAAGATGACATGGACCAAACATATGAGCAACCCTGAGCTTTTGGAGAGGATGTAAACAAGGAGGAAGCTTATACTTAACATCAGGAGGAGGTGGCTGGGATGTCAGGGACACGTAATGAGAGGGGGTTGATTGAAGATCTGACACTCACAAGGCGGACAGAGGGAAAAAAAGACAAGAGAAAGAAACGCGTGGCATACCCAGAGGGCTTAAGCAAGTGAACGTCTTCTGGGAGAAATAGCAAAAGGACAATATATTGAGAGCTATAACGGATAAGAAGAAGTGAAGAGCCATGATCGGCTACGTCCTGAGGGGACACGGAACAGAAGGAGAATTGCACTCTCAGTTCTTCCCCGTTCACGACATAATAGCAATATATTGTGAAGTCTAAAAATGTAGATAATTACAGTGTTGACACTCACCAGAAGAGGAGAGTTGCAATGATAATTGTTAGCACAAGGATAGCGGCTTCAGTTAATGTTTGATGAAGAATGTAACCAATACATTTCCATGTCATTTCCCGATAATCAGAATATTTTGGCGCCAAAAGGCTGAATAACGACTTATAATGAACATAGTCATTTTCTCGCTTCAACAGAGCGGGAAAACTCTAAAATATCAACATTTGATAATCTGACAGTTTTTCTTAGTACCAAAAACGTTATTTTAGCGGATACTCATTACCTGTTTATATTTCTGAGATGAGGTATTATGTACATTATTTACATTATTCGGACTATTGTCCTCATCTTTGTCGCCATATTTATTACAACGTTCCGGCCTTCTTCAGGTGGTTGGAATGTCGAACTGAACCCTTTATTTCGCTCACCGAGGTAGACTGTTCTAGTTCCACTTGCCATGTTTTATGGATGTCAGTTATCTCCTGTTAATTTCCCTCTGAAATTTCTCCACTGCCTTAACCGGGTATTGAACTCACACTCTTTGGGTCCTGTCACTGGATCTAACCAACGCCTTTATCCACTGTGCCATGTGTCCTTGAGAAAATAAAGAGTTACGAATTAGTTTTGGTAACACGTCCAGTCGAAAGAGGGAAGATTGGTAAAGAAGAAAAAATACAACTACTGCCTTTGTCTATCCTATTTTTGTATTTTATATCTCTCTTCGAAGACATATGCAAAATTTGACTCCTTTTCAACCAGATGGAGTCGACTGGATCTCATTTCAATAAATTTTCTGTGAAAACGAAATTATATCTTTCATTACATTTTCATCACAAGATTACAGCTGAATTCCCTCCTTTCTCCCTTTCCACAGAGTCTCGCCAAGGTAAGTGCATAAAGTTTCTACAATGAGGAGTTATCATTATTTACATTCAGACTATTGTCCTCAACTTTGTTGTTGTTGTCACAACGCTTCTGCCATTTGCTTTTATGTTGCTGTATTATGTTTATTTCTCTCTCTCTCTCTCTCTCTTATATATATATATATATATATATATATATATATATATATATATATATATATATATATATATGTATATGCATGCATATGCGTATGCGTGTATGTATATGTGTATGTATAGTTATATATATCTATATGGGTATATGTGTATGTATATGCTTGTGCGTAGGTATACTTTTGTATGTTTCTATCTGTAGTAAAAAATATGAGTACTCAAGTCTGTATGTATTTTTATTTTCTTTCTCATATATTTGTTATATATTTATTATATATTTGTTCTCGTGTATTTGTACTAATACGTATATAAGTAAATAAGAGATATTATATATATTTACGTGTTTAGGATTTTTTTTTATATATTAGATGGTGTTCTTTTTATCCGTATATATCTATTTTTCTGACCATTTCTGTATATTTTAGTGTCCCTTTTCCCTATGTTGTTCCATGACGAATATTTGTTTTTGTATTCTACCCATATTAAACCTTATCTATTCAACCATTTTTATCTATATATCTTTGCCCGTATACGTTTAATAACACTTTCAAATTTGAATATTTCTTGGTGTGTATGTGTGTCTGTCTTTATTAATATGTGTAAATGTGCGTGTTTTTATGAATGTGCGTATAATCGCTTATATGTGCCTTTCATTGTATGTATATGTTGTCGTTGTTTTAAGGGCCGTGGACATATTTCCAGTATCGTCATTTCTTACGTGTTTATATATCTAAATATGTCTGCGTGTTTGTGTATTATACTGTGATTGTGTCTGTATTGTCTTTTGCAAGATTTCACCATCCCTCTCCATGTATCTAAGTTGGATCGGAGTTCGGAGCAACATTAGATCTTAACGTTTATTCCAATTTAATTTCAATAAAAACAAAACAAAATAAATTAAAAAAAATGTATTTTTTACTCAGTTTCTTCTTTAAATAATTTCATAATTTTAAACTTAATATAGACTAAATTTAAAATTGATACTTTTTTAATTTTGCATTTTATAGTATTATTTAATACTTATTAGCTAGAAGGAATTCTATTTTAGTCTAACCCTGACACTAAAGCATTAATTTGTTTTATAATTTAAGTCCGTTGTCAAGTTGTTTTGAATTCTCGTATACTTGTATTTTGATTGGTCATTCTAGCTTATGTAACAGCGTTTCCACAAGCGATGGGTGTTTGATTAATTTGAATCTTTTAAACCCATTATTCTACATTCAACACTTGAGAAGACACCAGAAGCGTTGATACAAAATGGCTGTTTTTGTAGTGATTTTATAACTTTTTTATGTTATAATTTTCGAATAAATGATTATATATATATATATATATATATATATATATATATATATATATATATATATATATATATATATATATATAGGAAGGAATCGCATTTGTAGTGTTATAAGTACAACTTGCAAGAATTTATGAGAAATATGTGGCTGAAAAATTTCTAAGTAATATTTTTCCACATTTCATCATCTTATTTCTCGAGGCGCACAATTTTGGTGCGATGAGGAAGTGCCTGTTGAGATCATCACCCGTGTCGAAATCAAAGAAAATTTACCCTAACCAAGAATGAATTTCGAATTCGAATCTCAAAGGCTTCAGGCCTTGTTGTTATTTGTTTGAATTACCGTTTACTGACGACCCACGTGGCCTTTAGACGTAAGAGTTGAGCTTGTTGCTTCCGGGTGGAACCGAACCTATGAAAATGAGAAGGACATATTAGGAAGTTTGGCAAATCTCATTTCAGTGATACCCTTATTGGTCAAATCCAAATAAGAGACAAATATTGCAATATCCCCTTCCTTCAATAAAGTCTCGACACAAAGTAAACATTTCTATCCGTAATTTTGTTCTTCGGATATTGTAGAAGTCAAGTGATTTAACTGCTCACACGGCTGCCTTCTTATGTCCTCTTGGAAAAGAAGGCCAGCTAATTTTACCTCATTTATAGGAGAGTACCTAAAACACCAGTTAGGTTGGTCCATTTTGCT
Source organism: Acanthosepion pharaonis (assembly GCA_903632075.3). Classification (NCBI taxonomy): domain Eukaryota; kingdom Metazoa; phylum Mollusca; class Cephalopoda; order Sepiida; family Sepiidae; genus Acanthosepion; species Acanthosepion pharaonis. The sequence continues at coordinate 3,367,285 of CAHIKZ030004817.1, read as the reverse complement.
AGAATGGACCTGCCTAATACATTTGCATGAGTGCAATTACCCATTATATCTCTACATTAAATGACTCAAATAACCTTAACTTGGTGGTTACACATTTCTCCTTGTGTGTCAGACCATTTGCAAGCTAACCAATATTCTACAGATATCACCTTTTCATATTTTATATCCACTTGTATTTATGTGTGTACGTTGTTATTACAATATATTAATTAAATTATATTTTTAAAACTTTCGATATGAGGCCAATATTTTTTTTTCCAAAAGCGATATATACAAGTCATTCACATGCGTTAAATTTAGTAGGATTCGCACAGACAAACGGAAATAATAAAAATAAAATTTGAGTTTGATTATTTAGAAGATAGGCTTTTTGATGGTATCAACTAATGCTTAGTTCCCAGTGCTTATCTACAATAAGATGACAGTTTTCAAGTCTATTAGAATCATTGTCATCATCACTTTGTAAAATCATTTGACTATATTGATAAATGCGCGGAAAATGTTGGATGTTTTGAAAAATACAAATTAAGTTTAAATGTTCAGTGACATCAAAATTCGGTCAGATTTGTACAGAATGAAAGTTCAAACATGCTTATAGCAAAAAATGTTTTATAGTTGTCTTGGCATAGAATTCAAGAAGCAGGAAAAAGCACTCCAAGAATTTAAATGAAAATTAAAAATTCAAAGAACAGGCTAGTAGAGGTCATCCATGAAGTATTTGGAGCACTTGGATTGACTGCAACATAATCAGATGTAAAAAGGAACATCTTTGAGATTCAAGATACATAACGAGGCCGGCCAACCATAGTAACATTTTAGACTAATTATTACTAGCAAAGACGAAATAAAGATATTTGTATTTAACCTCCAATGATAATGATTAGATATCTGTTGTTTAGTTTGGTTTATTTTGTTTTACGGCATATCAACCTCAATGGGTTATTTATTGCTGACATCATTTTTAGGATAGGTTCGTATGAATAGAATATGTATTCTTTGTAAAATATATATATATATAGCTGGTAATGTTTTCAAAAATGTATTGCTGGTATTTTTTTTCAAAAATGTATAGTTTGGTTTGGTTTGGTTTGTTTTGTTTTGTGGCATATTAACATCAATGGATTATTTAATGATGACAAGGTTTTTATTGCTGGTATGTTCTTTTTTCAAAAATTATTGCTGGTACTAATTTTTTTTTTTTTTTTCAAATTATTTCTGCTATTAAAATCTACTTTTACACTTTCATAGTCAGGTTGTGGGGTCAACTATTTGCCGATAGCTGGGACCCCAACAGGTGCCACCACCTTGGGTGAAGAACATCAGCAACTAAGAGGTGGTTACACGCTCCTCAAAACCTCCTCATCAGAGGCCTTGCCGTTGGATGCAGTTTATCGACTTACCCAGTGCGCGGATGCAGTTCATCTTCTTACCCAGGACGCGGATGCAGTTTATCGTCTTACCCAGGACGCGGATGCAGTTTATCTTCTTACCCAGGACGCGGATGCAGTTTATCGTCTTACCCAGGGCGCGGATGTAGTTTATCGTCTTACCTAGGGCGCGGATGCAGTCTATCGTCTTACCCAGGGCGCGGATGTAGTTTATCGTCTTACCCAGGACTCGGGTGTAGTTTATCGTCTTACTCAAGACGCGGATGCAGTTTATCGTCTTACCCAGGGCGCGGATGTAGTTTATCGTCTTACCCAGGACACAGATATGTGTAGCGTGCTTAATAAAATACAGTTAATATTTTTCATACCAATGTTTTTTTCTATGTTTAACACCTGGGTGTTCATGGTACTCCCCATCATCTCCCCTTTTATGATACTTATTCATTCTGCCCGTCTTTCTTTTTTGTGATACATTTTCCATAGAGACATTGTCACTGGTGTTTCATGTCTACTTCGACTTTATCTGATACACCTTGTGTGTGTTAAATTTTCCTAGCCTTTTTTTTAGAATTTTTTCATAAATTTCAACTGTCGCATATGACATTCTTTCTCCATATTATTTTCATCGTTTCTCGAGAGGAACACATCCCAATCGCTTTGATTTCCTTTTCTTTTTTTTTTAACGAAACAGTCCAGGATTAACAGACATATCTGAAGTGTTATCATACACAATGGATGGAGACTTGATAAATACGCTAAGCAACATGTAGTCGGGGAACAAGCTCCCCTATCAGAGTAATTCATTTTCTATTGCTATTAACACTACTCGATACTCTGCAGTTATTTTCATGGAATATGTTTTGAGTGCAAGATTCTTTAGTTCCACCAATTCGGAGCTTTCAGCTATGACCCACCATCAGAGGAACACAGGGCTCAATCATTCTTATTCCCTTTCTAAATTATTTCCAATAAGGAACATACATTCAGGCAACTTTCTTTCGAAGAATTGCTGCTTTCTTTAACAAATTCATTAAATGACCCTCCCCCAATCACTACAATTTTCAAATCGAAAGTCAGCTATTATCTTTTCTACCTATCTTCATAATCTTTATTTCTTACATCCTCCATAATGCCACCTTATTTATTAATCTTCTAACTTGAGCATTGTATTGATTTAGTTTGGTTTATTTTCTTTAACGGCATATCAACACCTCAATGGGTTTTTAATGCCGACAATATTTTTAGGATAGATTCGTATGAATAGAATATGTATTCTTTGGTTTAGATTTGTTTGGTTTATTTTGTTTTACGGCATATCAACCTCAATGGGTTATTTAATGCCGACAACATTTTTAGGATAGATTCTTATGAATAGAATATGTATTCTTCGGTTTAGATTGGTTTGGTTTATTTTGTTTTACGGCATATCAACCTCAATGGGTTATTTAATGCCGACAACATTTTTAGGATAGATTCGTATGAATAGAATATGTATTCTTCGGTTTAGATTGGTTTGGTTTATTTTGTTTTACGGCATATCAACCTCAATGTGTTATTTAATGCTGACAAAAATTTCTATTGCTGGTAATATTTTGTTTTGACAAAAATCTGTTTCTCTTTATATATTTCCTTCAAAATTGTATTACTGTTAATAATTTTTTTCAAAAAGTATTGGTGGTAATATTTAACTATTTACCTATAGCTGGGACCCTAACAGGTGCTACTACCCTGCGTCAGGATGGACCTGGGGACACCAGTAATTAAGTGGTGGTTCCATGCTCCACAAAAACTCCTGACCAGAGACCTTGCTGCTGGATGTAGTTTAACGTCTTACCCAGGACGAGAGCATTGTATTGGTAGCGTTAATAGGTGATAATAAAATCAAAACAACCATCATGGCTTCCTTACCAACACATTCAAAATAATAGCTAATGTAATCACTTCTGACGATAACCCCAGTAACACAACGAAATTCAATTGAAATTAAAGTAGAAGTATTAGTGATTTGTATAATTATAGAAATAATCCATAGAAAAATAATAATAATAATCATGAAAGCAATTATTTGATTTTATCATCTTTGAAATGCTGCCAATAATCGAGACCGACCACAGTATCCAGGTATCATGGTACTCTTTTTTCTCGCAGACTGTGCCTAACTGACCCTACTATAATGTGAAGGCGACAAAATCAAAAACGACCAACTCGCATGCGCGAAATTTAAAATATAAAATGAAGACAATTTACCCATCGCACAGTCTAAAATCAAATAACATGAACCATTGAGTAAAAGGAAAATCATTGGCAGGTAATTTAAAAGCTATAATCGAATTTTAGCATATGGTCTTTCATTTGTTCGATGGAATAAAAAACTCTATTACTAACCTAACAGTTCCTTACCTGAAGGATCGTCTAGAATTAAACACGTAATTTGGAGTGATAAACAGTTGAACAAAGCCAATATACTCAAATCTCCGATTGGGGTGTCATTTGATTTCGTGATACAGCACACACTGACTGCTTCAGAATAGTATAAACGCAATTTTAATATTCAGAGACATCGTATGATTTTCAAGCATTCGCTAACAGTGCCGCAGTTTAGTATTATCTACCAAGGACGATATTATCAAGTTCTTGACAAACAGACCACTGTGAGATTATAATCTATCTATCTATCTATCTATCTATCTATCTATCTATCTATCTATCTATATATATATATACATATATATATATATATATATATATATATATATATATATATATACATATAAACTATTCTGTTTATACTTTATTTTATGGTTACAACTTATATGAGTAAATGATCCGTTTTTTAAATTTAATAGCATTAATTACACTTACGGAACTGAATATTGAAGAAACTTCGTAGAAAATATGCGAAAAAGTGAAGATGCATTCGCAAAGACAAAAGATGCATTTGAAAAGAAAAAAGTAGCATTCGAAAAAGAGAAAGATGCATTCAAAAACAGAAAGATGCATTTGAAAAAAGGAAGATGCATTAGAAAAAGCAAAAGATGCATTCAAAAAGCCAAAGATACCTTAGAAAATCGAAAGATGCATTCGAAAAGCGATGGATGCATTCAAAAACAGGAAGATGCATTCGATAAGAGAAAGATACATTCAAAAAGCGAAAGATACCTTCGAAACACGAAAGATACATTCGAAACACGAAAGATGCATTCTAAAATGCGAAAGATGCAATCGAAAAACCTACGATTGATTAGAAAAAGAAAATGATCCATTTGAAAAAGCGAAAGATGCATTCGAAAAAGGGAAAGATTCATCCGAAAAATCGAAAGATGCGTTTGAAAAGAGAAAGATGCATTGGAAAATCCAAAGATACTTTCGAAAAGAGGAAGATGAGTTCGAAAAAAGAAAGATGCATTTATAAGAGAACAAATCATTCGAAAATAGGAAAGATGCATTGAATAAGGCAAAGATGCTTTCGAAAAGCGAAAGATGTCTTCGACAAACAGAATGTTGCATTACAAAAAGGAAAAGATTCTTTCGAAAAGCGAAAGATGCATTCGAAAAAGCGAAATATGCGTTCGCAAAGCGAAGGATGCGCTCGAAAAGAGGAAGATGCTTTCGAAATGCGAAAGATGCATTCGATATTACATAATTTCATTTAAACAGTCAAAGATTCTTTCGAAAAGCGAAAGATGGCTTCGACAAAGATTAACATGCATTAGAAAAAGTATATGATTCTTTCTAAATGCGTAAGATAATCGCATTCAAAAAACTAAAGTCAAAGATACTTTCGAAAAACGAAACATACATACGGACAAAAAAATAAGCTTTTAGGAAAAAGAAAGATAATATCTTCGAAAAGCCAAATAATCTATTCGAAAAGAGAAAGATTAATTTGAAAAAGAGTAAGATGCATTTGAAAGTAGAATGATGCATTCCAAAAAGACAAAATATGCATTTGAGAAGAAAAAATATACTTTCCCAAAAGCGAAAGATGCATTTAAAAAAAAAAAGATGCATTTGATAAGAGGAAGATGCATTAGAAAAAGCAAATGTTTCTTTCTAAATGTGTAATGTAAGATGAATTCGAAAAAGCGAAAGATGCATTTAAAAAACGATGGATGCATTCAAAAACTGAAAGATGTATTCGATAATCGATAATCGTATTCAAAAAACCAAAGCTAAAGATACTTTCGGAAAGAGAAAGATGCATTCGAACAGCCAAAGAAGCTTTCGGAAAGCGAAAGATAATGCCTTCGAAAAGCGAAATAATCCATTCGAAAAGATAGATTAATTGGAAAAAAGAGAAAGATACATTTGAAAATAGAATGATGCATTCCGAAAAAATGAAAGATGCATTCGAAAAGACAAAAGATGCATTTCACCAGAAAAAGATGCTCTCCCAAAAGCGAAAGATGCATTTAAAAAGAGAAAGATGCTTTTTAAAAAAGGAAGATGCTTTAGAAAAAGCAAAAGACGCATTCGAAAGAGACAGATATGTTTGAAAAGCGAAGCAAAATATTGAGAAGTACGAACATTTCGTTTGTAACAAAGAGTGCTGAATTGCTTTGTGCTATCAATTCTCTTATTATGTTAATGAATGCTGGACAATCTCCCTGCAGATGAACAGAAAATTGGGATGTCATTCCACGGAAGGGCACTGAGAATTCCATGCACGGAGCGAATAGGCAGAGATGAAGTCTTAAGGAATGGCAACAAAATGAATACTTTTTAAAGAGATAGCTTAAAATTCCTGCAGGCATAATGAAGAAGGCGGGCCTTGGAAAACTTAACCCTCACTTGACATATTGAAGGCAAGAGAGATAGGGGAAGCCAGCGAGTCATCAATGTGATGTATTTGTGTGCACGGACTACGGAACGGGAGCTTTAACAAAAGGAGAGACAGTTTTACAAGTGACATGATGTTTTGTAACACCATGATCAACTTGCTACTCGAGAAACGCAGGACGTAAAAGCAGAAGATTCCCTACCAACGCAGGAGATTCTATTTAACTTTATCCAGAAATTCAGTCTTGTACAGGAACCTTAATAAAAATGGATGTAGATCTATGAATACAATTCAAACTTTTTTTTTCTTTGGAAATATTATTTTTAATAGGGTTGAGATAGAAATGAAAGAGTTGAAAAATAGCAGATATTGGCTAGCAAATAATTTAGCACAAAAAATAGTTTTAATATGTTCTTTCTTTCAAAATTTGATTACAGTTTAAATCAATTTCATGGCGGTGCCGCCTAATGTCTCCTGAATCAGAACTAATAAAATGAAGGCAATTGGTTCTGTGTCAATAGTGCATTGAATGTAATCTCTAGTCACAACAGAACGACGTTACTCCACTGTCAGACTCGGGGTTAACAAATTTCTGGATCAGAAGTATCCACAGCACACGTCTCATGATAGACCAATCAAATTAATTACTCTCTTGATAGCAAGCCGCAGGCAACGTATGATTCTCCAGTGATTGTTGACTTTTCTAATGACAGTTAACTTCATGGCCTCAGGCAATGACCCGACACTAATGTTAATGATATCCAGGAAAAGAAACAAAGCATCGAAAACAACAAACTCATATTCCAGTGCGGTTTGAAATACAACCACGCACAGATTGAGGACGGTCAATGCTTAGACGAAGTATGAGAAAGAAATGCTAAGGTACTTTTAGAAAACGAAAAAATAATCGCCAAAGAGACGACGCAAATAATGAATAGAAAATGGCCTTGAGACGTATGTAGAGAGAGAGGGAGAAAAATAATATTCTTTATGTTTAAATGACAAGAAAAACGGGGAAAGCCATGAATTCAAAATGAGAGAAAACCCAAAACAATTTGACGGAAATTTAATTAAAGAAATCATGAAAACCATTATTAAAGAAAAAGAAATCTGCTATCCATAAGGAATTAAGATTAGAAAACAGTTAAATTGGTAACAGAGAATTGAATAAAAATCGAAATTATATTAATTATATTATTAATATAGCGTATGCGGTTACCACAGAAACTGATAGCAGGTATAGACTTTACTGTACTCAAGAACTCTTACAGGAAGTTACTAAATGAAGGCGAGAAAAAAGGAATAAGCATCAGTTGTAAGAAAACAATATGATTGTCAGCAAAAGAAACAGCCCAATATGCGAGTGACATATTGGTGTTAAAAAAATCCATTTGTACAAAAATTTAAATATTTAGGATGGTTTTAACAGGTCGAAAAATGCAGCGCCACAAATTGATGGAATATTTATGTAGTAAGACATGCCTTCAAATGTATTGAGAAACAGGATAATTCCGTTTGAAGCAAAGAAAAGAGTACTGTACAGTCATGTATTATCAGTCAACCTATATAAGAGTGAAGGGTACATAATCTCCTCTTAGATAAAGAAGAGGCATGCGGTGACAGAAGGATGCTGAGAATTCTATGAACAGAACGACAAAGTTTAATAGAAAATGCTAACATAAATGATACTTATATTTAACATTAGAAAGAGTTGGTTGAAGTTTCTTGGGAACATAACGAGGAAAAACTGCTTAGAAAAGTTCATCCTATCAAGTCATATAAAAGACGAACTGACAGAAGAAAACATCGCATAACATACATAAATAACATATACAAATAGTTTGAAGAACATGGATTCAGAGAGCAAAAGGATAAACTTTATTAAGAAGTTCAAATGGCGAGAAATTTTCGAGAAACATGATCCCGCACTCTCAAAAGAGACAAGGTACATAGAAGAAGGACATAACTAATTAATATTTTTAATATCTGTCTATATTTTTGGCAATAAGTACTGTAACTATCTCTATGTATAAAAGGCATGATGTGTGTATGTGTGTGTAACGAATGCACGGCTGTAATCTTCGACGGATTTGCACCAAAATTTACATGCATATGCTCCAAGTAAGCGGCAAGGCCAAGACCGACTTTGCATTTCCCAACTCCCATTGATAGTGGAAAGAATCGATTTTTCATGCTTCTACGGCGGTTTTCATGTAGTTTGCGGCCATTTTTTAGTGGCCAGAGTGAGCGCCTATAGGTGGCTGCCACGAATAGGCAGAGAATTCTATTGGCCAGCGTGAGAGCCAACAACTGACTGACATGAATTTTAACTAGCATGCTAGCATGCAAAAAAATCGATAGCTGCATTCGTCACAAGGGGGAAAAATTTAAATCTGCATGGCACTTTACTCCAATTGACTCATTCGCTTGCTTAAACTCAACGTTGAATCAGATTCCGCATAACTGGGCTGGGTGTGAAAAAGTATTTGTTGTTAACATTCTTTTTTCATTCAGTTTTTCCAGTTACGAGTCCTTTTTTAAAGCTGATCGTTTTGTGTTCATTTTGTTTAGTTCTTTTTTTGTAACAGATTTAATGTTTAGTATAGAGCTTAGAAAAAATTCGCAGTGTGAGATAGGCAAGAATTAAGGCATGTAGCAACATCAGCACGGCAAAGAGCACTATATAAAGGCAAGGAAGGGCAAAAATACTTTAAGACAAGTGATACGATTTGTACGATTTTTGAATCAAGCACGGGCAACGCCGAGTCATGCTGCTTGTTTAAACTATTTACATTGTTTGGACTGTTCTCCTCATCTCTAATCTCATATTCACAACGTTTCGGCTGTTGTACGCTCAGACCATCTTCAGGTGATATAATTGGAAATTTCAAACCGAACTCTTCATTTAGCCAGCGAGTGTAGATCGTTATAATTCTAAGTGCCGTGCGTTTTTTTTAGATCTCAGTTTCTGTTTATTCCTTTTTGTATCTAATCTTTCCAATTTGTTTGATTCCTCTGCTGTGGCCAGGTATTGAACTCACAGCTCTTTAGGTCAAGTCCCTTTTTGGATTATACAACGAAAGCTTTTATCCACTGGGCCATGATATCTCAATTATCCAAGTTTTTCGTTGTTCCTTCGTCTGTATCCTTAGAGATGTGAGTTACTAAAGGGCATTAATAGAAACTGTAATATCAAAAAAATAAAACATGACACGTAGAATTAGAGGAATTTACGCCCATGGTTTAAATAAAGAGTTCGTTTCTAAAGTATATCACCTGAAGAAGTTCAGAGCGTAAAATAGATGAAACCTTTTGAATAAGGCAATAAAGAATATTCACAACGATGTAAAAGAGTAAATAGTAAACTTATTTTTTCCAAGAAAAGCACATGACTAAAGATGATAAAGTGAAATGGAAATAAAATTAGAACGACAATAATATCAGTCAATACATAACCAAATTTATAGGAACCGGATATATACTTAAGAGGTAGCAATAAATATGCAAGTACTAAACTGGAGGAGAAAACCAAACGATGTTGAAAATCTGATTCTGGAGATAATGATAGTGAATGCACCAAATACGGACAAAAATAAAACATTCCATAGAGTGAAATAATTTTTCTTCCAAAAGAAAATGCAGAGAAAAACGAAGAACGCTACAAAAACAATAATATTCTTGGGCAGGCTTTGAAACAAGAAAAAAAGAAAGCCGCTAAATAGCTGGGACTCATGGGAAATTAATTCCACAGAATCGTTGTAAGACCCGAGGCAGAAATAAACGTCGAACAAGTGAGAATAACTTTTAATAATTGATAATTTTGAACGTATCGATTTATGAAAATTGATTGACTGATTGAATCATATCCAGTGGTTTATCAACACATTTGTAGCTTATTTAAAGTCATAAAATATCTTTATATTGTACAATGTTTTCGTAGAAATTGAAAACTCACAGGACATATTAAATTAAACCACTATGGGATCTAAGTATTTTCTACAAAATTTTATTTTATTTTGGGAGATAATAATTATTTAGTGATATAAATCTTACTAGTAACTGGCAGTCGTAGAGTTGGATTCATGCCTTTTCAAAGGATATTTGTGCGAAAGTGAATATAACATATCTAACTGGAATTTGAACTCGGCTCTGCGATTAAAAATTCAGAGCCTTTCTCTAGTACACTATCCGCACATCCAAGATTTCAACACCTGATATTTCCAAGGGGTCACCGATATAGATACTGACAACATTTGGGTTTGCTTAACTTCGGCAACCAGTGTTTCAACGTGATGTGTCGTACAACCTACCCATGAAAAGATTTATGGATTCTCATTTGAGCAATCAACGATGATTAGTGTGAGACCTGTATGGCTTAGGGTTTTTTTTTTTACGCACAATGGGAGTAATCATAGCCAGGCGAAAATAGGGGCATTTCAATTAACTTTCAAGGATAAAGAAGCCAAGGAGATTTGGGATTTACAATTCCCAAGGATCAAGCTTCGTGTGAAGGTATTTCTAACATGGCCCTATCTACAAGGCATGTTTTTATCAAAATCAATCATATATTATGCATTTTTGGTTGGGTTGCATGGGCTTGTAATACACTTATCAGACTGGTTGCTGCTATAGTTATATTGAACTTTTTGTATATTTATATCCTAGCTTGATTTAGCTTACTGCTTTCTTAATTAAAATAATCCCATTTGGGTTAGGGGCCTTGGGTATGATAAGAAAGGTTACTGAATATTATGTGAGTAAAATTCCTGGATACATCAGCATCACAGAGTTACAAAAGATTACTTTGTGCGAAACTGCACATATAATCCACAAAACCCTCTGTGTCTGAAAAAAATGCCCCGTATGTGCCTAGATACACTATCGTACAGTATCGTTTTTATCATAGAACGCGTAGCGGATTTGTTAATTAGCCATTTGAAATTACTCTATTACAAGATAATAATAATAATAATAATAATAATAATAATGATGATGAGGATAATAATACTAATAATAATAATAATAATGATGATGATGATGATGATAATAATAATAATAATAATGATGATGGTGATAATAATAATACTAATAATAATGATGATGATGATAATAATAATAATAATAATGATGATGATGATGATGATGATGATAATAATAATAATAATGATGATGGTGATAATAATAATACTAATAATAATGATGATGATGGTAATAATAATAATAATAATGATGATGATAATAATAATAATAATGATGATGATGATGATAATAAATAATAATAATGATGATGATGATGATGATGATGATGATAATAATAATAATGATGATGATGATAATAATAATAATGATGATGATGATGATGATAATAATAATAATAATAATAATAATGATGATAATAATAATGATGATGATGATGAGGATAATAATAATAATAATAATGATGATGATGATAATAATAATAATAATAATAATAATAATAGCTAACCTCTCAGGCATTGTGATCAGAGACTACATAAACACAATATGCCTTCTTATTGACTTGTCATTACCTAGAGACTGTAATGTATCTTTGAATAGCTTAAAAATAAATTAAAATGCAAGGTTCTTGAAGTAGAAATCTAAAAAAAATATGGCATGTGAGAATATCAACAATTCCATTTGTAGTTGGGGCCCTCGGTTTTATTGGAAAAGGTTCCCATAAACACATTGAAGGGATTCCCGGTAGCCCATGCCTTAAAGAAATGCCAGAAGAAAAATCTAATCACAAGTACAGCTTACACTTTACAAAAGGATTTACCTATGTAAAATGTGTGTGATCTTTGTTATTTTTGTTTTGTTTTATTTTTTTAGGTCTTTGTTTGGGACACAGATGGAAATGAGTATACACCAGAAATGAAAAGAACTCATAATAATAATAATAATAATAATAATAATAATAATAATAATAATAATAATATAGTGAGGTCACCAAACCACATATCAAAAGAAAAACAATCAAGTGAAAACTTACTCTTCGATGTGGTGTCCATTATATCAAAGTCAAAGAAATTAAAAAGCTTAAAAATACACTAACCTCCGTATTGATGTTACCAGAATGTGGGGTATTCAGGGCATTATTATCCTAAATATCAGTGTGACTTTGGATTTTATACCACTAAACTTAGATTAAGAAAATCAGAGTAAAATGCAGCATCCCATAGAAGATCGCGTTGCTTGACACGCAATTATTCTACAGAAGGTTCCATCTCTTTGATGTCTTACGACTTGATAGAGAATACCATTAAGCAAGGACTTTTCTGAAAGCGAAAAATAATGTAGATAAAATAATAATAATAATAATAATAATAATAATAATAATAATAAGAAGAAGAAGAAGAAGAAGAAGAAGAAGAAGAAAATGAAGAATAGCTTTCAGTATTATGAGGAGGGTGAAAAATACACTAAAAGCAAAATCTATTCTATTTTATCTTTTTCTTTTGTTTAATGAATTTTTAGTGGCTCTTCTAATTTGTATTGACGGTTATGGGTATCTACCATATTGGACCCTTAATATTTGAATATATCTCCACCATCTATTCCCTGGGTAGGACGGGTTCCTTAGTCTTTGTCGGCAGGGGATGAGTATCTGCCCTAAAATGTCTGATTATTATCAGCCTTATTAGCATCGGCAAGCCGAACATTTAGTCTTTGGCCGCTGCCACTCTCTGTTCGCGTGTCAATATGTAAGTTTGTTTTTTTAAAATTATATTTTAAATCTGTCTGACTTTATTTCCCTTTCATTTTTTTAAATTTTATTTATTATCCTTTTTTTCGTGATAACCATCAGTGTATATCCATCGTAAGTTAAATTTATAGTAATCAATATCATTTCTATATCCCTATGTACATGCAGTCACTTGATGATGATGATGAACATACGAAACATGGATATCTGAATATAACTCCCCGCCCACTATTCCATGGGTAGGATGAGCTCGTTAATTTTGCTGGACAGTCATCCAAGGGATGGTACCTTGAATAAAATTACCCCTTTGCGGTCTAGGAAAGTGAAAAAAATCTCAATGCTTACAAACAAATACCCATGCCCGATTGAGCATAACCCTTGTCAATGAGGGCCATGACTCTTAGAAAGGGAGCAGTCTGGGGCCGAAAAATCTGTCACTGGAACAAAGTCTTCAAACAATGATGAGGCACGTGGACACCAAACCCGGATTATTTCCAACCTTGGAGCAAATAAATCAAATCAAATAATAAAATGAAAACGAACAAATTGTACTCGCGAAAAGTATTAATAAGTCATGGCATCCTTTTTCAGCGCACTCGAAAATCCACAAAAGAATATAACGGATTAGACATGTCAAATATGGGAACTATGGCAGGAACTGGAATAAGACACTATCTCAATTCAAGCATGCTTGCCAATATCGGCAAGAATGACCTGAGAAATAAAAGACTCAAATGCAGAAATACATTAGATAAATCTGAATATACGACAGAATACTAGAAGTCACCATTCACACAATAAGCAGATTAAAGAGATATAAATAATATATCAGAGGATGATGCAAAAACTAAAATAAATGAGATATGAAATAATCTCTCTCAGGAAATAAATCTGAATAAATCTACCTGCAGTTATACGGATTATGTCACTGAATATAAGTCAAAATACACTAAAGCAGAATTCCTCGAAAACAACAGAGGTGAAATCACCGAAGCAAAACACTTAAGAAGACAGACCAGCTCCCAAAATTCAAATGACAAATTTCAATAAACATATTGTGCCAATATACTATACTGCACTGAAAACTCTCTTAACACACAAACAACTGGGAAACATCACGGAAGTAAATAATGTCATATACTAAACAAATTTAGCAGACTGAGAAGATTGGTTTTGAGACAATGAAAAGATCAAACAACAGACAAAAATTGCTAACTTGGAAGGCGAGAAATAAAAGAAAATCAGATGTTAATTATCGGTACTAGACGACATCTCAAGAAACCGAAATGTCTCAACATGCAAATGCAGGAAGATCAAGCGGATATATAAAATTAAATTACTAAATGAAATTCCATCAGTCAAGGAATTGCTAAAACAGAAACTGAAGTTAAAAGGAAAAAAAGAGCAAGACGATTCGAAAAGCGTTGTAGATTATATCACCAAAAAAGATTTTCCAAACAGACCTTAAGAAATTTTACAGGGAAATTGGAAAAGCAGTTATAGATTTCAAAATGCCACCATCCGTTAAAAAAGCGAGAATATTTGGAGAGAACACTTGGAGCTGCCCAAAAGAAATATAACCTCATTTCAGAATGGATTCAACGGAAAGAAGAACGAATGATGGATAAACCTCTACAAGAATGGGAAACTATGACCAAGATTAATGTTAGGCAAGCTCTAACGAAATCCAAAAATTAGAAATCCCCAGGAAATGAGAAGGTACCCAATTTCTGGTGCTATCATCTATCATCAATCAATAAAACGCTAACAGAAACTTCGTCAATGTTCATTGTGAATCCCTAGTAAGTCCGAGAATGGATCACTGAAGGTATTATTGCTATGGTCCGGTTCCTTGTACCCCGGTGATAGTCCAAGGTAGAACCAATAAAGAAGAACTCGAACACAGGTATGGAATAACACAGATATATAACAAACAGGAATATATACAGAGTAGTAGAAGTGTTAGTATGAACAATCAGGTTTAGTAGAGAAAACAATGTAGTCTCGACCAGTATCACTATTCCAATGTCTTGCAGTAATTGTCTGAACGCGACTCTGTTTCGGACTGCCTCTGACTCGACTCTTGACTCGACTTGAACTACTGACTCGACTGGCTGACTCGTTGCCTACTCCTGAGGCGCAGTATTTATTAAGTATGGAATAGTCCATTATTATTATTATTGGTAAGATCCCATAACAATTATATATCTCTTTTTAAAAACGGCTGTAACAGATGATCCAAACATATGCGTAAAAAACATGTTCATCACCTATACATTGATCATGTCTGGACTGACGAACAGTAGTTATTCTTTTCTCGAAGAAAACCTTCTTCCCCTGGAACAGGAGGGATGCAGAAGAGGTCCATATGGTTGCAAAGATCAACTACTGATAAACAAAAGAAACATGGAAAATTGCAGATGTAGAAATCTTACTTCAGCCGAGATAGATTACCGTAAAGCCTTTGATAGTGTGCCACACACTTGGATACTTAAGACTTTGGAAATATACAAAGCCAACTCGCTGCAAGTACATTTCCGCAAACGCAGCATGAGAATATAGAAAATCATATTGTACCTAAATCACACCAGAGACACTGCCACATCCAACCGGCTGAACTGAATATCCGGCGAGGAATCTTTCAAAGAGACCCCCTGCCATCCCGTCTGTTTTGTCTGTTTAAAATCCCCATTAGACTTGAACTAATCGATAAGCGCTATGGATACAAAGTAAAGAAGAAATTATTCAATCACCTACTCTACATGGATGATCACAAACTCTTTTTCCCAAAGGTCTCCTCCCTACTGTAAAATGTTTCAGTGATGACATAGATATGGATTTTGGATTAGATAAATGTTCAAAAGTAATATTTAAGAAAGGGAGAATTACAGGAATACACTCAATATATCTATTTGTCACAAAGATTAAGGAGCTAGAACAAGAAGAAATCTAAAGGTATCTAAGAATTGGCGAAGGAGATTAAATATAACATACACACATGAAGGAGACAGTAAGAAAAGAATACTGCAGGCATGTGGGTTTGGTATTGAATACCGAGTTGAATGGAGTAATATAGTTTCAACACCATTAACTGAACTATAGCAAACATTAAGTGAACGGGCGCCAAACGATAAATCTTCTCACTTGCCACCGCATGCATCGTCCCATGGCTGATATTGATCGTCTATATGTCCCCAGATTCGAAGGAGGCAGATGATCCGCCCGTAGTAAACAATCTGATGTAGACAAACTACTTAGCCATCATTGTCTATGGAGTGCAGCGTTACAAACAGAAACCGATTTTTTTTTCTTGCTGCTCAGGACCAGTTCTTGCTAACTCGAAATTACTAAGCACACATACTGAAAAATTATATCAGCACAAAATGCAGATTCTCTGATAAATATTCGGAAACAACTGATCATCTTGTATTGTATACGGTATTGACAGAAGATAAAAAACCGGTATGACAGATTGGACCAAAATCTGCATTGGAAAGCCAGGAACATTTACGGAATGCAAACAATAAGAAATTGTTATGAACACCACCCAGTCCTGGTTACGAAGATAATAGTGTAACAATTTTATGAGATCTTACAATACACACGGACCGAACAATCAAAGCTAATCGCCCAGAGATCTTGATCAGAGACCGCAAAAACAAAATGTAACTTTTTTATTGACACGGCAGACTATAAAGACTATAAAGTTTCTTTGAAGACGTTTAAAAATCAGAATACAAGGACCTTGAAATCCAAATCAAAATGTGGAGCATGAGGAGACCAACAACACCAATTATAGTTGGAGCCTACGAATTCATTGGAAAAGATTCTAATAGTCACATTGAACGGTAGCCTTGCATTCAAGAAATCCTAAAAATTGTACTCACAAAAGCAGCCGTCATCTTACGAATGGTTTGTCTAAGGAAAGTATTTAATTTTTATTTTGTTTTTTTGTCTTTCTGCCCAGTGGAAAATGTCATGTAATCATTTTTGACATTAGGTATCTCTGGTTGGGACCCGGAAAGAAATTATTATACAACAGAAATAAAAGAAAATTAAATGATAATAATAAAAGGAGGAAATAGATAATGGAAGCGGAATTTAACTCTGGGCGTCAAGAATCCTATTTATGAAATACAACCCGTCAACAATCACTTGCTATCAACCGACTCACTCTGAATCACTGATGGTGCTAAACAAATCAATCAGACTTCATTCTAATCTCTCGTTAAACAGCGTCAGTTATCAATACTTTGGCCAAATAGCTCTCACCTAACAGCACTGTCCTTATCATGTTACTCAAAGTTTTGGGTCGATGCCATTTTAAGCATAAAACAATCTGCCCACCCACATACCTCTTTAACGTTATCGATTTAGAGTTTTTTGTTTTGCTGGATGATAGTCTTCCTTATTTGTATTCACATTTTATTTTTACTTTGTCGACAGTTCGACCTTGCCAAATATCTGTCCGTTTTACAGTTTGGCAGGATTTGCAGGGGCAAGACGATGGCTTATCTTGTAAAAATTTGAATGCAACTTTTTTCCGTTTTCCAAAAGTTGTGTGTAAGTTTAAGGCTTCTAACAATCAAAGAAATGCCTCTGAGAAATTATGTTGAAAGAAAAAGCACATTTCAGGATATAACATGTCTAGAATCGGAATTAGGTTTCTTTTATATTTCATGGCCGATATTACGAATATTTGTATTTGTTAAACAATTTCCGTAATGGTGGGAGAAAACGTTTTAAAACAGTTTATGTTTTTGTAATTCAAAGATTCTCAGTTAGCTCACTCTAAAATTATTCAAACAATAATTTTTAGTGCCGTTTCTAACCTCTTATTTTCCTATGCAGTTAACATGTCTTCGTCAATTAGAATTCGGACATCATCGAAACGATTTAAATATACTGTTGATATGCAAGATTTAATTAAACTCGAATTACTGAATTTAAATAAAATGTATTTTTTTTAATTTTATGTATCGTTTAAATTTTATTTTTGCAATAATGATCCTCTAACCACATGGAAGCATAGATCTTATTTTAAATGTATAATCATAACACACACAAACACATACACGCGAGCGCAGAGAAAGACACACATACACACGAATATATATACACACATACGAACACACACACAGATATATATATATATATATATATATATATATATATATATATATATATATCTTTTCAATTTGTTCGCCTGAATCATATTTAAGGAAGCGAGAGCAAGATCTAAAAGGTCAGACAATCTAACAGTGATCTCATCTCACTCTTGCTCAATATGTGGCGTCCTTTGTAAATAACTAGCGGATCTTAAATGTCACTTAAGATTATCGCACAAAATTTCATAACTGTATAACAAATTGATGCCCGAGGAAAAAAATGGAAACAACAAAAAAGAAATAACCAAGAACATAACACTGTAGGAATCCTGTCGACAATTACTTAAGCTGTAAGTCCAAAGAAAAAAACGAAAAAACAAAACAAAAAGAAAATGAGTAAAATACTAAAGGTAAAAAGCTCAATACATTAAGTAGAGCAAAAACTAAAACGTTCCTAAGAAGCCAGTAAAACCTACCTAGGTTTCACTTAACCGGATCTTCAGGGTTAAAACTTGATGCGTATATCTAAGCATATAGGATATATATATATATATATATATGGAGAGAGAGAGAGGGAGAGAGAGAGAGAAAGAGAGGAGGGAGAGAGAGGGAGTGAGGGTTTGTCTGAAGATCGCAAAAGCGTGAAACCCAGGGTCACAAACTCACTTCAATCCAACCAAATATTTTAGCTCCATCCCTCATATTGAGCCTTTTCTAATAAGTACCGCACATACAATATATAAATAATAATATATATATCCATACACACACACACACATATATATATATATATATATATATATATATATATATATATATATATATATATATATATATATTTATATATATATATATATATATATATATATATATATATATATATATATATATATATTTATATTTATATACACACTCTTTTCACACAAACACACATGTATATATATATTAAAGGCTCAGATATACGCATCAATAATGTAGCCGATTTCATTCAATGGGGAGGCCACTCATTAAACACGCTGCTTGTATTTAGATACACTCTGTCTATTATATCATAATACGTTGAAACATGGGTTCTATGATATCAGAAGTTAACGTACGTTGAACCTGGTCATTACTTAGAAGGGTGACCGCTTGTAAATACAAGATGCTGTAAGATTAGATGTGCGAGTGAATCTGTAATGGAAATCAGAGAGTCTAGTTACAATTACAGCCGGGTTCAGTATATCCACTTATTTTCCCTCCCAGCTATGGGTTAATTAGAACGACGTGCATCAGTAATTCATGATTACGCTCTAAAGATTTCTATCTAAAAATATTTTCTGGGTTTAGATAAACTGCAAAAATTTGATGAGCCGTAAAAACATATCCATCAATATATATATTCGTTAAAACATAGGTCAACGCCGAGCGGTGAAAGTCTTTTTAATGCTTGAAATAAATACAGGCGGTATATATATATATATATATATATATATATATATATATATATATATATATATATATATATATATATATTTTTAAGGTGTGTGCCATATTTACAGGATAAATTGCTCAATATCAGAGATAGAGCGTATGCAAATATAAAAGTGGACATCGAAGTCAAGACTCAAAAGGGGAAGAATGCATCTAGCATGAAACAGCTTATCGCCTTTGAGTCCTGACTTCAATGCTTACTTTTATATATATATATATATATATATATATATATATATATATATATATATATAGAGAGAGAGAGAGAGAGAGAGAGAGAGAGAGAGTGAATACACGTAATATCCCACGTCGATAGCACGATTGAGTTTTATGCAACACAATCATCAGGTTTTGAATAGTCACTGACTGTTAAGCGTTGCGAAATTCCCGTTCATGTGGAGTTGATTTAAAAAATGTGACTTAAAACTTTTTTTTACAGTATTTACATTAATCGGACTATTGTCCTCATTTTTGTCGCCATATTTGTCACAACGTTTCGGCCGTGCCATATTTGATGGGTGTCAGTTATCAATTATCTCCTGCTAATTTTCCCTCTGGAAGTTCTCCACTGCCTTAACCGAGTATTGAACTCACACTCTTTGGGTCTGTCACTGAATCTAATCCACTGTGCCATGTGTCTTTGAGGATAACTGACATACATCAAACATGGCACGTGGAACTAGAACAGTCTACCCCAGTGAGCGAAATGAAGTATTCAGTTCGAAATTCCAAGCACCTGAAGAAGGCCGGAGCGTACAACGGCCGAAACGTTGTGACAAATATGGCGACAAAGATGAGGACAATAGTCCGACTAATGTAAATACTGTACATAATACCTCATCTCAGAAATATAGACAGACTCTAAAACTTTTTTCTTTATATTATCGTTGTCTAAAATATTTAAGCTAATTATTAATGAAATTAATTATTAATATATAAATTAATTATTAATAATTTATATCAAGTATCAAGCTCGAAAGACGAGGAATTAAAAAATATCATTTGAAAAAAATTAAAATCTATGTAAACGCGCTATGTATCAAGGGAGATTACTCCCTTTTATACATAAAAAATGCCGTTCGTATTATTATAAATAATATATGCTTATTAATGTATATTACTAAAGTAATGCCTTTTTAGGATAAACTTAACTCTCAAAATGTTAACTTAATTATAACTTAGAGCGATATATATGCATTTTAAACCTAGTCTTATATTTACAATGGTGTAATTATATATACACACGTAGAAAAATAATCAAGTACATATGTATATAGTATAGATATATAAAAATGCTGTTAATGATCGGTGCTATGAATATTAACGGTTGCTATAAATTGTATTAATATTCGTAAAATCTATTTTAAAATCTATTTTAATAGCGCCCAAAATACTTGAGCATATGTTGAATCTAGTATGCACATGTAGTCATCAATTCACTTCTCTTGTTCTGTAGGTTAGAGTCATTTAACTGTTTTCAGATAATACATTTTTCTAAAAGACATAATTTACATCTGTGTCCCGAAGAATAAATTTCCTTACTTTATTATGTGTATATTATAGACATAAAAAATGCTGTTAGTAACGGGTGCAATAAATATTGATGTTTGCTGCATGTTATATTAATATTCGTAAAATCTGTTTTAAAATCTATTTTAATCGGGCCCAATGTACTTGAGTAGATGTATAATTTTTGTGTCTACAGTTACTCAACAATTCACTTCTTTCTTTTTATAAGTTACGGTTATTTAATTATCTTAAGAAAATAAATTTTTCTACAAGATATAAATGCCTTTTCCTTTCCATAGTATGGTTTAGTTTCCCATAGATTGGTTTAGTTTCCCATAGTATGGTTTAGTCTTCTGTAGTATGGCTTGTTTTCACCTAGCTATTTGGTTCTCATGATTGCTTTTCAATATCTAAAAATACTTAGTGAGTTTTGTGCCTTATGTTTTTATTTAATATAGTTTCTGTAAATTTGTTTATGGGAAAATCGTAATTTCCAGTTGTTTGAACGAAATTAGTATTTACCTTCGTCGTCTGAATTTATCCTAACTCTGTAGATTATGCATTCGGATATGCACTATTTAGTGGGCAGGTTACTTTTCTTACAGCCATTGAAGTGGCATCAAACTTGATCCTGAAAAATTATATGACATTCCTGCAAGTGTTCTTAAAAATCTGCTCCTGAAAAAAGTTCAGAGGCAAAATTATCAGTGGGAGAATTAAAAAATACAAATCAAGATGTATCGTAAAAATGACGAAAGCAATCACAATTAGTAAGGTAATAAAAAAAATTGTGTCTTGTTAATACGGGATTCATGCCTAACGTAAGAGCCAATGAATTCTCGACAGACTCTATAGTGTGATCCGAATTTTGAAGGGAACAGAGTTGAAAAGCACGCCAAACGTCAGGATAGAGATATGAAGAAATCGAGTGAGACGACAAGTTGTTTTATAAGGGAAGCGAGTATAGAAGACAAGTATTTAACAGAAAAATTAAGCAAGAGAAAAATTAATTTTCTGAATAACTGAAATATCGGTAGTATTTAAATGATGTATCCACTTGACGTAATATGCTTTAAAATTGCCCAAAACTATGATATTCCCAGATCAATGTAGAGAATGACACATTTCTGTACTGTCAAATATGATGTCTAACATGTTACAGTCGTAGAAGAAAAGAAGCGATAACGGAAAACCAGATTGCTAACAGTGAAATAATAACAGTCGAAAGCACCTGTCTATATTTCTGAGATAAGGTATTATGTACACTATTTACATTATTCGGACTATTGTTCTCATCTTTGTTGTCATATTTATTACAACATTTCGGCCTTTCAGTATATGTCTATATTTCTGAGATGTGGTATTATGTACATTATTTACATTATTCGGACTATTGTCCTCATCTTTGTCACCATATTTATTACAACATTTCGGCCTTTCAGTATCTGTCTATATTTCTGAGATGAGGTATTATGTACACTATTTATATTATTCGGACTATTGTCCTCATCTTTGTCGCCATATTTGTTACAACGTTTCGCCCTTTCATTATCTGTCCATATTTCTGAGATGAGGTATTATGTACGCTATTTACATTATTCGCACTATTGTCCTCATCTTAGCCACCATATTTATCACAACGTTTCAGCCATTGTAAGCTCCGGTCTTCTTCAGAGGGTTGGAATGTCGAACTGAACCCTATATTTAGCTCACTGGGGTAGACTGTTCTATTTCCACGTGCCATGTCTAAAGGATGTCAGTTATCTCCAATTAATTCCCCACTCAAACTTCTCCATCGCTTTAAGGACACATGGCAGAGTGGATAAAAACGTTAGTTAGATCAATTGACAGGATATAAAAGTGTGAGTTCAATGCCTGATTAAGGCGGTGACGAACTCGGAAATGGGAATTAACATGAGATAGCTGATAAGTGACATCCATTAGTCATGTCACGTAGGTCTAGAAAAGTTTACCCCAGTGAGCGAAATAAAGGGTTCAGTTCGACATTCCAACCACCTAAAGAAGGCCGCAGCTTGCAACAGTCGAAACGTCGTGATAAACATGGTGATAAAGATGAGGATAATAGTCCGAATAATGTAAATATAGTCGAAAGCACATTGAAGTATTATGTAGTGGCAGAGGAGATGATTTATTTGACATTGGATGATTTTAATGAAGTTTCAAGTTCATTCAGTTTTACCCTAATATATGTATTTACATAATATCTAATATAGCCTATGCATTTACTAATTTTTTCCCTATTGCTTGGAACAATACGCCGACGCAAGTAAAGACCATTTTACATACAGCCACGCGTAAATATACTTGGTTGTAATCCAGAAGGACATATGATATATCTCCTCCTTATTACAGGATGTTGAAGCATTTTCTTACTTAAACTTAGAGGTGGTGCTGAAAAGTTCCGTAGCTTTCTATGAAGAAGTGATTCTCGAGCTGTGATATATTCCAAGCATTAATTTCAATTCTTCTTATTAATATAAGCATTGTTTCTTTTCATGTACGAGGATGGGCCGAGACGTTCATAGACTGACTATGACTGAGTGACGCTGGAGCCGTGAAATCTTTTATGCATTAATTTCAACTTTTATTATAACTAACGGCTTGTTACTTGCCAAGAAACCAAAAGGGCCACACCATCAGTGGAGAGCACTAAATCAACTTGCCGATTCCATTGCAAAAGTATATCAAGACCAATCACCCAGGATAACTGACGAAAGGGAAGTTGATTCATTTGGACACATCTTCAGCACGAAACTCCTTGGTATTAGTGGCTGCTGTCCGTGACTGTATTTTGAACTTGTTGATCACCCTCCCTATTCTCCTGATTTGACTATTATTTGTTCTCCAATATATATATATATATATATATATATATATATAACAAAGTATATAATTGGTATACACGGAATGAATTCCAATAACCAACAATTACTATTCTTAAAAGAGTGCTCAATACAAAGTAGATCAGATATAATTATTTTTATAAAAAAATTTATAACATAAGTATGTTATAAAATCACTACAAAAATAGCCATTTTGTTTCAACACACTCTGTGTCTTATCAAGTGATGGTGTTGAAAAGAAAATAAATGGTTTTAAAAGTTTCAAATTAATTAACGATCCTACACTAGGGGAGCATTGTTACAAAAGCTAGAATAACCAATCAAAAACGAAGTACAGAAAGATTCAAAAAGCTTGACAACAAAATCCTGCTATTATAGCTATTTAGATCTTTAAATACGTGTAATATTAAAAATAATTTTACTAACTAATAATTATAAATTTATATGATAAAATTTAATAAAAATTAACTAGTGTAGGATCGTTAATTAATCTGAAACTTTTAAAACCATTTATTTTATTTTCAACACCATCACTTGATAAGACACAGAGTGTGTTGAAACAAAATGGCTATTTTTGTAGTGATTTTATAACATACTTATGTTATAAATTTTTTATAAAATAATTATATATATATATATATATATATATATATATATATATATATATATATATATATATATAAACTTTATTGAGAGCCAGTATCGTAGTAACGATGACGTCATATCTGGTGTTCTGACTAACAGGATGGACAGTCTTCTTTGAAATGTTAGATGGCAGTTTACCTGGAAAGAAAACATGCAGCTCTTAATAAGATTTCCAGTTAATACATGCACGATCTCACAGCTCTCGCATCACTCGTTCTTAATCATCCTATAAACATTTCAATCCACCCTCGTCCATTTGAAGCCCTCGTTCAACATTTAGATATCAGCTTACCCTGGAAAGAAATAATGCAGGCAGAAGAGCTAAATTTAATGAATGCAAGATTTCCTTCATTTCCATCATTCCTTCATATTCGGCCTATGAATTTTTCAGTCCAGCCTCGTAGCTTTGTGCAAGGCCAATCTTATGCGATATTCATTGCTTGAATGTAACTAAGATAGTAATCAAGTCTTAACAGTTCCTTCACGTCGGGAGAGGTTTTAGTACATTTAGTAGTCTTTCCAGAATTAACATTATCTTGACAACATGAGATAAGAAGATGAATCCGTCTTGATGGCAGACATAGATATGAAACTGCAGGAATAGTCTGATAAAACAGTAAAGAAACGTGAAAAGAAAGAATGAAAAAGCAATTGTATGAAGACAGCAAGAGGAACTATTCAAGAGACGAATAATGGAGATGAAAAAATCAAACAACTATAGAAAATTAACTGAGAAGCGTTATAATAATGCAGAATGTGACAATGAAATCCGCAGAAGCATTGGGGTAGCAAAAGCTGTTTTTCAAATGCTAGAAAGTATCGTTCGTTATAAATATGAAATTGTGTTGATCTGTTATATAATATTTGTAGTTTAAATTCGAAAGACTGTCTTAAAATTCCTTAGCAGACGTTAATTCTGAGTGACAAAACGTAGATGTTGTATTTCACATATTGTTTTGCTGTTTGTAAACTAAATTTCTCTTCTCTCACCGTCTTTCGTACACTCCATATTTTTAGCTTTTTTTGTAGACTAAATTCATCTTCTCTCACCGTCTTTCGTACACTCCATCTTATTTTCTCAACTCCCGTCCTATGAACGCCGTGATTCCGCGTTAATTTCTTTTGCCAGCTGAAAATAAACAATAGCTTTCACACGAGACTATTTTTACGTACAGACGCCAATGAGATCATTTTTTTTAACCACAATATTAACGTTCCTAAAAGAAGGAAATTACTGGAAAGTAATTAAAACTCACCTGAAGCGAGCTGAATGTGTAATGCTCCTCATGCCAATGACACTTCCACCGAGCTTCTCTACAGCATATAACTTCACTGAATTTTGATGTGTTCCACTCGAATTTATATTTAAACTGGTGTCATCAGGAGAGAATGTGCACCGTTTCGGGGCCTTCCTCTCAACGGTTTCAGTTGCACACCGCCCCCCTCCTCACTGATGTGAGACCCCATTATAACGAGATAAAAGTGTTGTAGATAAACTAGTTCAAATGTGTTACGGCGAAATTAAATTTACGAAAATTCCGAAAAACGGCAAACCTCGCGTCCTGAGAATGCAACGTGAACCTCATTACGCATTCACGATCAGTCATGTCATGCCGTCATGTTCGCTGAAACACTCCACGGAGTATTTCGTTTTTTTTCATATTCATATAGAAGTATTCTCAGTTACATTTATTAGGCGTTTTATACTTTTGGCCCTATTACGGCCTTTGATTCCAATTTGGCCCAGAAATTGGTACAGAGTGCCTGAAACGAAACCCCTTGCTCCAATTTCCACTGCTCTAACAATTGCATTATACCCCTCCTTTATTGGCTCTGATTTTAGATTTTCATATTTATTAGTTTTATAATCGTGGCTTTGTTCCATCCGGCATTCATTCCTTAACTTATTCCTATGAGTTAGAGAATGTTGGACCATGATGTCACGGATGTAGAGGAGACTTGGATCAACTCTGATGTGTTTATTTCGGAAACAATGAATACTCTGGAGAGAATAGGTTCACAAGGAAGGCATTTAAGGAAAATGGTAACAAAACGGAGGCTTATATTTAGAACCAGAAAGAGACAATTTCATTTTCTCGGACACATTTTTCCGTTATTTATTTAGTGTTTTGTCGATGTGTGGATCAGAGAGATTAATTGCGAAATCATGCAAAGGGTTGATTTCATTTCTTCACGAATATTTGCATCAGAACCAAACAAAATATTCCACTAACTGTAGCATCATTTGAACAGGGACTATCAAATATCTGTCTCTCTCTCTCTATATATATATATATATATATATATATATATATATATATATATATATATATATATATATATATATATATAAGATGAGTATTATGATTACGTACATTATTTACATTACTCTTCTTCATTGCCATATTTCCAACGTTTCGACGGCCGAAACGTTGTCTATATTGCAATGAAGATTAGGATAAAAGTCTGAATAATGTAAATAATGCAGGTAATCATAATACCTCATCTCAGAAATATAGAGGCCGAAGGTTTGGTTTGGTTTATTTTGTTTAACGGCATATCAACCGAATGCCGACAACATTTTCAGGATAGGTTCGTATGAATAGAGTATGTATTCTTTGGTTTAGATTGGTTTGGTATATTTTGTTTTACGGCATATCAACCTCAATTAGTTATTTAATGCTGACAAAAAAACTTCTTGCTGGTAATATTTTGTTTTGTCAAAAATCTGTTTCTGGTAATATATTTCCTTCAAAATTGTATTGAATAATTCTTTTCCAAAAAAATTTGTTGGTAATAGTTAATTATAACAGGTGCTACTACACCGGGTCAAGTTGGACCTGGGAACACCAGCAATTAAGAGCTGGTTCCACGCTTCTCAAAACCTCCTAACCAGATGCCTTGCTGCTGGACGTAGTTTAACGTCTTACCCAGGACGCGGATATAGTCTAACGTCTTACCCAGGACGCAAATGTAGTTTACCGTCTTAACCAAGACGAGAAGCCGAAGGTTGTGAATATGGCAATGAATATGTGGACAACAGTCCGGGTAATTTAAATAAGGTGTGTAATCATAATACCTCATCTCAGAGATATAGACTGATTCTGGAAAAGGCCGGTGCGTACAACGATCGAAACGTTGTGAACATGGGTTTGAGGATGAGGATAACAGTCCGAATAATGTAAATAATGTAAGTGATTATAATACCTCATCTCAGACATTTAGAGGCCGAAAGGTTGTGAATATGGCAATGAAAATGGGGATAACAGTCCGAATAATGTCAATAATGTAAATAATCATAATACCTCATCTCAGAGATATAGAGGTCGAACGTTTTGAATATAAAAATGAAGCGGAGGATATCAGTCCGAATAAATTCAATAATGCAGTGTCAATAATTGTCTTATGTCTTCTTAATCTACGTCCTTTTATTGTCCTTTCACTTGTTTTCTGATATTTTTTACACTCACTAACCTCTTGCGTCTTAGTGGCTTTATTGCCTTTGATATTCTAAAATTAAATGCAGTATCAACAATTGTCTTCTGTCTTCTTAATCCACGTCCTTTTATTGTCTTTTGACTTGTTTTCTGATATTCTTTCACACTCACTAACCTCTTGCGTCCTAGTGGCTTTATTGCATTTGATATTCTAAAATTAAATGCAGTATCAATAATTGTATTCTGTCTTCTTAATTCACCTTCTTTTTATTGTCCTTTCATCTATTTTCTCATTCTTTCACACTCAGTAGCCCATTGTGTCCTAGTGGGTTTATTGCCTTTGCTATGGGATGAAATGATTTTAAAAATATATTTTTACTCATTGTATTCTTCTATTCGGCAAAATCTTATTATTTTTACTCATCTTATTAAAATATTGAAATTCCAAAAAAAATAAAATAAAATAAAATAGAATAAAAATAATGATCCCTTCCTCGTTTCTCCATTTTTCTTCATTCTATTGGTTTGCCTTTCTTCATTGCCCTCTGTTATGCCTTTCATCTTTATTTTTTTCGTTTATTCTCTCCGGCTTCAGCCTACTCTATTTGAGGTTTATTTTTCAACATTAAATATTTAATACACTGATAAGGCACGATCTGCGTCTCTTTTACATTATATATATATATATATATATATATATATATATATATATATATATATATATATATATATATATATATATATATATATATATATATATATAGAGAGAGAGAGAGAGAGAAAGACATTTAGGTCACTAACACACAAAAAAGATAATATCTTATATCGAGAATATCTAACATTGAAAAACATAAGAAAAAAATAATTATTTTTAATATGTGGAAATCTCCACGCATTGCCTAATGACGTTCACGAGCCCGGAAATATGTGTAGCAAAATTATGGAAAATATAGCATAATAATTAAAAAAAAAAATCCCCATTACAATGAAAAAAGTTTCCGGTTTCTCTCTCCTTTTCAATATATATATATATATATATATATATATATATATATGCAACCCTTACCTTGCTACCTATATTTAGATCCCTGTTAAAATTTGAAGAAAAAATTCAATGGAGTAAAATAGTATCCTGACAGCCGCTATTTTTGGCAAAAATAGTTTCATTTGAACTTCAAGTTCAAATCCCGACATTATCCTATATTGACTTATCAGCGACGTTGACTCATGACAATTCAAGCTTTGGAAAAGCAGACAACATTATTGTCGCTTGCTAAAAAATTGAAGGATCACAGCAAGAAAATAATAATCTTTTCCTTCCTAAGTATAAATATTAATAATTGGAAAATATATTTATTAATCAATAAAATAGTCTGACTTAAATGTACATTTATCTATTCTTGCTTTCTTGTCTTTATTTAAGCAAATCCCTTTTCTCCTTAAACCTTCTCTTTAAATGACCTTTATTTTTATAACTTGCTATATTCTTCCGCCTATATTTCACAGTGGATATTTCGCGTTTTTCCATTCTATTTCTGCTGCTTATTCCCCTACATTTCCTCGGTCCTAGGTCCATCTAGGCGCGACCCGGATTTTTCTAATTCTACTTAATCATAGACATCAGGAAACCATATTAGCCAGCTTTGTCCCTCGTAAATAACTGAAAAGGTGCGTACATTTTCAGACTAGCGAACGCGGAACGCTTCGAGGAGGCAAAGATTTTCCCGAACATCTGCACATGTCATAATATGTTACCCTAGAGCACAATTCTTTTATCTAGAAGGGAGGCTGAGTTTTTCCTTAAATTCTTCAAGAATCACAAAGCGTCTCTGCCAGTGGCAAAATAAAGACTAAGAAAGAAATTATCTCCAGATGTTAATGCCAGTGTTTGAGACAAGCAGCTAAGAAAAGGAGATACGTCGTGCTAACATTTCGAATTATATATCAACACTCACATAAACTTGACTTTTCTTTCAGATAAGTTTTTCGTTCTTCGGTTTAAAGGTTTGGTTGGAAGGAGAACTGCGTTCAGCCATCTGTCAGTTAAATCTGATGATTGAAAATCAAGTTATGCTACTAGATATTTATACCTTTTTTTTGTTTGATGTTCACTAGAGAGGATTTATTTTATTCTTGTTGTTTACATTATTTCTATCAATCGCTCAGATTTCGTTTTTTTCTTTTTACAGTAAGGTTCAACCTTTAAAAGGCATGGAGGCCACTCGATGTAGAGTGTTACATTAAGAGACTATTTGTGCATATGGAGTGGATCGAGTTGCAAATAGATGGACCTAGAAGTGTTTTTTTCTTTCTGATATTCTTCCACACGCAGAAACCTCTTGCGTCCTAGTGGCTTTATTGCTTTACTTGGGGTGAAATGATTTAAAAAAATTTATTTTTACTCACTTTATTCTTTCGCCCGGCTAACTTTTATTATTTATACTCATATTAATAAAAAAGAAATTGAAAAAAAATAATAATGATTGCCACTTTTTTGCCCAGTTTTTCTCCATTTTTCTAGGTCTTATTGCCTTACTTCTTTTCATCTCCCTCAGTAATGCTTTTCATCTTAGTCGTAGTTTTTTTCATATCCTCTATCAGTAACCTCTAACGTCTTAGTGGCTTTAGTAATTTGCTGATGTTCTCTAAGGATTAATTATTTTTTCTTTGTTTTTTATATTATTTCTTTCAATCGCTCAGATTTTTTTTTCTTTTTACAGAAAGATTCAACCTTTAAAAGGCCTAGAGGCCACTCGAGGTAGAGAGTTACATTAAGAGACTATTTGTGCGTATCGAGTGGATCAAGTCGCAAATAGATGGGCATATTAGTTTTTTTTTTCTCATATTCTTCCACGTTCAGAAACGTCTTACGTCTTCGAGGCTTTATTAATTTACTGATACTCTCTAAGGATGAATTATTTTATCTTTGTTGTTTACATTATTTCTTCCAATCGCTCAGATCTTTTTTTATTTTTACAGTAACGTTCGCGCTTTAAAAGGCCTGGAGACCACTCGAGTTAGAGTGTTACGTTAAGAGGTTTTCTGTGTATCGGATGGAAGATAACCGCTAACCCTAATCTTGAACATATTAAGTTTGTATTGAACGGGGTAATATCATGTCTTTTTCAGAGAGCAGTGGTTCACGGGAAGAACTTGTTCGAGTGTAACGACCATATTCCTTCTGATGGAATCCGTGGTGGCACTGGTTTTCTATGTAAGTAGCATGGCATGTTTTTGCCGTGAAGGTTGACTTGGCGGGACCATGGAATGTAGTTCATCCGAGCACTTTCCGTGGAAGTAGCGGTAGAGTAGTCACATCCTACCAGGGGAGAGAACTTGGATGATGGAGAATAATTACTGTCTTAGTGAAGCCCAAAAGTTCAAAGTTGAAATGTTATCAATATTCAAGGAATTAGCTAAGAAAATGGACCTTATCTAATAGTCATTATAATACAGTATTATGAAAATATTACATCAATATAATTTGATGAGATCTCCAAATAGAGGCAACTGGATGTAGAAATTCCGGGAATACAGCATTTAAGCACAACTAATATCCATTGTAAACACTAATCCTTATTAAGATCAATACTGGTACGCATTAACGACAAACAAGAAAATCCATCTTTATAAGAAATGGAAATGATTGTGTTAATCTGTACCGCTAACTTACTTCCAAAAACAATGTAAACTCAATATGCACAATGCGAAAAAGCTTGATTGCAATGTGACCTCATTTCTAGGGTTTCTTAAATTATTACATCAAATCTCTAATCAGGAATAATAATAATAATAATAATAATAATAATAATAATAGTAATAATAATAATAGTAATAGTAATGATACTAGTAATAATAAACGGTGCCTCCTTATTGATATGGCAGTCCCTGCTGACTGCAATGTATCTTTAAAGATATTCAAAAAGTTGTCAAAGTACAAGTACCTTGAAATAGAAATCTCGAAAATGTGGCATATGGTAACATCAACAATCCCTGTTGTAGTTGGAGCCCTAGGACTGGTTGGAAAAGATTGCAGTAGACTAATTGAAGGGATTCCTGGAAGTCCATGCCTGAAGGAGATACAAAAAATTGTTCGGACAAGTACAGCCCACACTTTATAAATGGCTTTATCTATGTAATTTTTTTTTTTTTTTTGTCAGTGGAAAGTGCCATGATGCCATTTCTAACCTTAGGTCCCTGGGCAGGACCCGGAAAGAAATGTGTAAACGCCAGAAATCAAAGAAAATAAAAATAATAATATTAATAATTTATGATAAATGTGAATCATTCAGATATCGTGAACAGAGATCGCAAAAATAAAATGTGATTTCTCATTGACATAGCAGTTTCTGCAGACTGTAATGTATCTTTACAAATCTTCAAACAACTATCAAAATACAAGGCTTTTCAAGTGGAAATCTAGACCATGTGATACACGCGGAAATCAAAAACTCCACTTGTAATTGAAGCCCTCGGTTTGATTGGAAAAGGTTCTGATAGAATCGTTGAAAGGATGTCTGGTAGCCCAAACCTTTAAAGATATATAACAACTAAAATAATATGTACTCCCAAGTACAGCTCACATTTTACGAAGGGTTTTATCTATAAAAAAAAAAAAAAAAGAAAAAAGTGTCTAATCTTAAGTATTGTTTTGTTTTTACAAAAATGCTCAAGTGTCATGATGCCATTTTTGACTTAATGTTGTCCGGTAGTAAATGAGTATGCAACACAAATCAAAGAAATACGACTATTACTACTACTAATAATAATAATACTAATAAGAATCATAATATTACTACTACTACTAATAGTAATAATATAAAAATAAAATAAAATAAATTTGTCAATAAATGAATCTATAAATATATTTTATTAAATATTAAAATAAAAAAAAATATTTTAATACAATCCTTGGAATATCTTTGATTTTTAATAACAGGAGGCGTTAACATGTACAAATTCAGTCTGGTCATTGCACATCAGTTTGATGTCACACTAAGCATTGCTCTCATGGCTTCTAGTCCAAACTAATTTCAAATGCTGTCATGTATATGTTTTAGCGAATTAAGTTGGACTACGCATATATATTACACGAGGCATGTCATTAATGACAGCTCATCTTAACGAGCAGAAGGTGTAAACATATTTATGTTTTGTCTTGGGAATTAAAATATACAGTAACTTGATATCACATCAGGCATTGCTCTCGTGGCTTCTCAATTCAAAGTGAGAACGGGTTTATGTTTTGTTTTGGTAAATTAAGATGGGATTATGTAAATATCTTGTTCAATGCAATAGATTGGCTTCTCAGTTGCCTCTAACTAAACATAATAATGCTGCATGTTGTTTTTATTTGGGGGGTGAGATTTGATTCATATGCGGCACCTCCTAACTGCACTAAAGGTATACGGACACATCACATTGATACACCGGTTCCCGTACAATCAACTAAGTTAAGCAACTTCGATCCTAGTCAGTACTGGGAATACCAGGTGCTTATATGTCTGGGTGTTGAAATGGATAATGGCTTGGAATTTTTAATTGGATAGTTAAGTTTTAATTACAGATGGGTTCGTTATATTGAGTTACGGGTAATAATGTTTCGGAAAGGTATCAATCCAGATATCATCTACCTAGATTCGGGGTAATTAGTAAGACTTGTATGTATCACTAAACCAACATTATGTCAAAAAGTATTCTTGCAATCTAAAAAAAAAAAATATTAACTGGCTTTAAATAACCTTCAATGGATTAAACAGCCGCAGAAAACTAATCAATCAAAAAAAAAACAAAACAAAAAAAAAAAAAAAAAAAAAAAAAAGCATTAAACCTGTAAGTTCAAAGGTATTTTCTGCTGTTTTGTGCGGTAAATCGATGGATCTGGACAATTTCTGCTTTGGCCTAGCGCATTCATAAATTGGTGAAATGCAATCAGTATTTAAGGAATTATCAAGTTTTTTATCATTATTATTTATGTTTTTGCTCCGCCTAATTTGGAAGAAAATGTACTTCAGCTTATATTGCATCTGTTACCTTTATTTTCGTTTTGTTTTTAAATGGCAGAAAAAATGGTATGGAGACTAAAGAAGGCTGGATGTAAAATACTATTTAAGATGGCCAAAGAACGTCTTGGCTGCAATATTTCGATAATTACAATAACTTTAAAATATGTACAAAAATAAATATCCATGATAACCGCAATTCCGTTTAAGTATTGAATCCTCCTCTTGAAGAAACAAGTCTTTACTCGTGCTTACCGAGGGATCAATTTATAAAAGTAATAATACAGGTTGCCCAGTAAAAAAGCGTCAAATTTATTCATGGAGACAATACGCCAACTCTAATTGGTCCATCGCAGTGGCCCTCGAAAAGCCCGGATCTGAATATTATGGATGACTGTATACTCCTATCTTACTAGTAAAACCGTCGTCGTAACTTCGTTGATATTGATTCATTGAAGTAGAACTTAACTGAAGCTTGGAATGGAATTCCTTTTAACACTATCCGCAAAGTTACAGCACCCCCCCCGGTTACCACGCTTACAAATGGTTTTCAACCTTCAGGGAAACATTTCGATAATCAACGATGATTTATAAAATGGTGAAATGCAATCAGTACTTAAAGAATTTTCTATATTATTGATATATTGATCGCCCTAAACTGGAAGGAATGTTTGAAACTTATACGTCATCTTATATTGTATCTGTTACTTTTCTTTTTATATGTCTTTAAATGGCAGAAAAATTGGTATGGCGGGTAAAGAAGGCTGGATGAAAAATACTATTTAAAATGGCTAAAGAACGTCTTGGCTGCACTATTTCGATAATTACAAAGGAACTTTAAAATATGTATAAAAATTAAAATACCCAATGATAATCACACTTCCGTTTAGATATTGAACCCACCCCGGGAAGAAACAAGTCTTTACTAATGCTTACCGAGGGATCACTTTATAAAAGTAATAATACAGGTTGCCCAGTAAAGAAAGCTTCAAATTTATTCATGGAGACAATACGCCAACTCTAATTGGTCCATCGCTGTGGCCCTTAAAAAGCCCGGATCTGAATATTATGGATGACTGTATACTCCTAACTCACTAGTTAAACCGCCGTCGTGTCATCGTCGATATTGTTTCATTAAAGTGGAACTTAACTGAAGCTTGGAATGAAATTCCTTTGGACACTATCCGCAAAGTTACTCCCTCCTAGTTACCACGCTTAAAAAAATGTGTTGAACATTCAGAGAAACATTTCGAAAATCACCGATGATTATTCAGTGTGTGCATGAAACATGATAACTAAATAAATGTATTTCTGACTTTACCGCATTTTTTACTGGGCACCCCTTAGAAAAGAATTAAACCAATGAAAGGGTGTAAACAATGAAACAAAAAATCACGTTTTTTCTAATATAATTTTCTGCACAATCTTAATATAACGACCGAATATGCTCCTTGCAAATTTTCCAAATCTAAAAATAACATAATTTCTCCTACCATATCATTAAATATTTGAGCTTAACAACTTTCCCAAAATATCTAAACCATCTTTGTTTAAAGGAGAGACTAAAAATGAAAATATAAAAAAATGACAAGGTTTGTCATTTCCCTGCAGTATGAGTTAAAGCCGTCCCTATCTTCTCTTTCTTCCATCTTAATATTATATACAAGATTTTCCGTTTCGCTCAAGCAGACATCAAAATTATGAGAACCTTTTCGCCTTCTCTATTTGTTTTATTTATTTCAAGAAAGTTATAGATCAATGCACCACAAAATAAGGTTTGGCGGAAGTTAAAAATGTGTCCACTGCTGCTATACCCGTAATTTGTGGTCAGGGGCGATTATTACAGGTAATAACGTACATGTTTCTTTTTCTTTCTATGTGCTGTGACTTTTCAAGACGTAGGCGATTATGTCTCTGCACCTTCCTCTACCCCTTGCAGCTCTCAACAAGTTCTTTCCCTCTCACCTTCCACAGACCACTTTCTCTCATCTACTTGCTTAAGACAGCCAGGTATGTCATGTGCTGTTTTAACTTGTCTCTCTTTCCCTCATTTCGGCCCGTGAGTATCAGAATCTCCAGGGCTTCCTTCCTCATTATGTGTCCCAGGAACTTCAGCTGCCACTTCCTGATATTAAGTATAAGCCCCCTCCTTGCTTGCATCCTCTCTAAGATCCCATCGTTGCTCACACGCTTAGCTCATGATATCCTTAGCATTCTTCTGTAGAACCACATCTCCGTCGCCTAGAGTCTCTTCTTCATCTTTGAGGAAATTGTCCAACATTTGCTGCCGTAAAGAAAGACAGATGTCACGTAACAGCTCAGTATTCTTTTCTTCGTTGCCAAAGAAATCTTCCTGTCTCGCTATACTCTGTCCAGCTTTTGGAATGCGTCTTGCCCATCAAGCAATAAAAGAACAAGCAGAGTTAAAATAAGCTAGACTCTTGACGTTATGGCGTGGAATTCAGAGGAATTGCATGGGTGATTTGTGGGAACGTCGAAAAATATAATCTAGTTAATATTTCTGAATATTAGGAGGTCTGAAATAAATCACTTCGGGTACTGAATTTATTAGATTAATTCAGATTTGGCGAGTGAAAAAAATCGGAGAATCCCTCTTGAAGAAATAACCATGACTAGAAATATTAATGAGATTTGAAAGCGTCTCGTCTCATGAAAGAAAATTATACATTTAAAATAGGCTTTCTTTCTGCAGCATGGATGTATAGGCAAATAAAAATGCAAAGAGTTATAGTCGTGTGGATTTATTTAATAAATCAATAGTTTTTCGTTTCTTGTTTGTTGATTATTTAATTGACTATTTTGTTTATTTTAATGTGAATGATTTGCTGCTAAGTGTTAATGAAAGACAACCGAAAGAGATTTAAAATGCATGAAATAGGTTAAGTAGTGAATGATAAAGAGGGAAATAAAGGGTTATCGTTTATGCTAATAAAGTCGAAGTGCTGCAAGTTTTAGACATGTCAGAAATCAGTAAAAGAAAAAAAAAGCATTCGAAAGAAAAAAAGATGTTATTGGATTGAAGAAGGAGTAAGAAATATGATAATTTAAGGGAAATAAATCAAATATTTGTTTACAGAGAATAGAGGGAAAATATTGAAGATAGAAGTAAAGGATGATATTGGAAGAATGAGGTAAATAATGAAAGAAAAGGTTGAAAGAAAAAGAACTGTGGGAAAAGGATGAAGACCTTTGCATAAGTAAAAATAACGAGAGAAGAGAATGAGCAAACATCAAAAGACGAAAAGACATAAGAAAATAATTGAGGAAGGAAGAAAGGAAGAATACGAGAATGCCGGAAATGTGAAGACTTTTGTGAAAGAAGAAAAAAAAAATA